>JBBMKA010000009.1:3880074-3929755 GCA_037833695.1 Sechiopsis laciniata | reverse complement strand
CTAGGTTTGTTCTTCCAGCATGCTTTGATTCCTGTTTTAAGCTCGTAGTACCATGCTAGGGTTTATATGTTGTTGAATATGTTTGATTGATGGGGAACAGACACGAGTATTCTTAGATAGAACTTGTTAGGTTGTCATCATCTAGAGGCTGAGAGCAGACATAAAGTACTTTGTCCTCACAGGTCGGGACCAATGAGGACAGGATCCCGCCCTCGGCAGTCGGGTGTGGTCTAGGTCACCACAACGGCATAAGCCTAGTCTGTAGCCTACTAGAGTGGAACCCTTCCAATGGTGCAATCCTGCCTTGGTCGGTTCTTAGCTTCAGACATCGGTGGAATTCAGGCTGCTACAGTTGAATGTCGAGGGCCTCGCACTACTGTAGATCAGTGACACCGCTTCTGAGTCTTTAGGCATGCGTACCTAGACCGATGTAGTTTGTCCCTAGGCCCCCACATTTACGCAGTTTGCAGCAGCATGCAGTGTGTGTGTACACGCGTTAGGCGCTGGGAGGAGAGCTCCCTCGGGCTAATGTTCGTGAGTACACCATTTTCGTTTCAAGTTTAGAGCCAGACACTGGGTACTCTCTCGGATGTCCCAGGACCAGTTTAGAGAGCTGGTCAGGACCAGCTTTTGAGTTGGTCACTTGGCCGAGGGTATGAGACCTTCGAGGATATCTGTTTGGGATCAACTTTTTAGTTGGACATTTGGCAGAGGGTATGAAACCTTCGAGGATATCTGTTTGGGATCAATTATTGAGCTTATCACTAGGGCGAAAGTTAAAGACTTCCGATGACTAAGGAGTTGTATTGACGACTCAATCCAGGGATTCTGTGTTGGTAACTATTTGCATGTTTACTTGGATGCCGAATGATATGTTGTTTCGTACTGTACCCCAGTTGGGGATTCTTACTGAGTGCCTTTGTACTCACCCTTATTTTCTGTGGTTTTTCTACCAGGTAACTTGGGACAGCACCAGGACAGCTAGCGGAGGAGCTGTATGATCATGGGAGCTGCCGGTGGCACTTTGTCTATGTTTTATGTTTTATTTGATTCAGCATGTAGTTGGACACGGAGTTCATAGGGGGATTTTGCATTATGATGTTTAAACTGTTTATGGATGTTTAAATAAAAATTACTGGCCAGGATCCGTGTTTTCTGTTTTAACAAGTTTGAGTTTGGATGTTTTAATTTTTAAAGGAAATTTTATTTACAAAGATGTCTCATTCATTTTTAAATACTTTTACCCTCATGCATGCTGAGTAAAAACCAAGTTTAGGACCATTTTAGTGTCGGGTTCTTACAGCATTTCACCGTTTCGCTTGGTTTTTGGCAAGGCATGCCATTTACCACTGGAGTTGGAACACAAGGCCTATTGGGCTATAAAAGAAATTAATCTCAGTTTGCCAGGAATTTCGCCAGCGTGAAATTTACAACTTTTGGAACAAGAAGAATTGAGGTAGTTTTTTTTATGAAAACGCAAAATTATATAAAGAGAAAACCAAAAGATGGCATGATGAGCGAATCAAACCCAAGAAATTCCTAGTTGGACAAAAGGTGCTGCTATTCAATTCAAGGCTTAAACTTTTTTCCAGAAAATTGAAGTCTCGATGGTCAGGTCCATTCCAGATCACTCAGGTATGCCTTCATGGTGCAGTCATGTTAAAAAATTCCTTTGACCAAACAAAATTTCTAGTGAATGGGCACTGACTCAAACATTATTATGGCGAAGAATCCGCAAAAGCAGATTTCGCTCAGCTAATTGAGGACTGAGTTGAACCAACTGGCTGGAGTGGCGAAATTATCTTTATCAATTTATTTAATGCTCCATCTTCAGGCCAGGTAAGTTTCGAAAACCCTGTATATATTTTGTCGTTAGGTTTATGTAGTTGTTGCATTAAATTTTTCTAAGATAGAGTAATTTAATAGCGAAGTAAACTTAGTAAGAAGTGAAGGCAAGTTGCAGTTGTGTATTTTGGGAAGTTCGCTGAAGCGACGATGAACGCAAAATCTCCAGCTGTCATCCATGTATCGACACGTGTTAACAAGTCCTAGATCTCGATAAACATGTGGTTGTTTAAATTTCAATCCAACTGTCAAGATTTCACCGCGTGTCGATTGTCGTTTCGTTTCCCAAGGTTATTATTGCGCCCAGAGTCAAGGCTTATAAATACCCATTTCCCCTTTCATTTTTCCCTTTTTACACTTCCAAAAATTTTCAGAGTTCTCAAGATCCTTTCATTTCGCCAAGCTTCACCAAGTTTTCCTTCACATGAACCAATTTTCAGATTCTCAATGGCCTCAAGAACCCCTATAGTTCCTAGCTCATCCAAGAAGGCAGCAAGGCCTGAGAAAGGCCTGAGCATGCTCGCAGCCTCGAAACAGTGCATGCAAGCAATGAGCATTGTGGAAGCAAGCACTGCAGCTTCTGAAACTCCTTCTGTGAGAGTCAAGTAAAGGATTGTGTTGAAGAAGACTGCGAAACCGCAGTAGGGTGCGGAGGCGAAGCTTGTTGAAGAGAGGCTAGTCGCTAAGACCCAGGCTTTACCCTCTGTGGGTATCGCCAAGGTTGGGAAAGACAAAGTTGCTGGGGTGACAAGAGTGATATCAAAGAGCAAAGGCTACTCGGCGAAGGCCTCTGCCAGAATATTCATCAAGCCGGCTGAGGCAAAAAGGACTGAACTTCGTACGACCAGTTTAGTCAAGTTTGCAGAATTAAAGCAGAGAAGGCCTGTCGAGAAGAAGACGATTGAGCCCATCTTGGGAAGGTTTCTAGAACTGTCGTGGTTCCCGTGAAGAAGGCCGTTGGGCTTGAAGACTCTGCTGAGCGAGCGATGCTGAAGCGAATGGCAGAGTTGGAGGCAGAGTTAGAGAAATCTAAGGCAGAGAACAGAAAAATCTTGGAGAAGAGAGAAAAGAAGAAGAAGAAAGAAGAAGAGGCCGTTGCGAAGAGGCAGCGAAGGGTGGAGTGAAACTCCGTCAAAGTCAGGGAAACTCCTCAGACTTCTATGGCCGAGAGGAGTCTAATAGCGGAAATACCATCTACGTTGGGGGCATTAGTTATTGAGCAGAGCGAAGAAGAGCGTCTCACTTAAAAAAGCCTAATCAGCGAGCTCTTTGAGCAAGGCAATGCAGGGGTTCAGGAGGAACCAGAAGCAGTGGTGGATGATGCACAGCTGGAACTTCGCCAGGATGATGCTTATGCCCAGGCGCTGGGTTCAACGAATCGGGGAAGCGAGTAGAGAGAAGAAGCTGTAAATGAATCCAAGGAAAATTCGTAGGAAGCAGACTCGAATGTAGCTTCGAATCAGCGATTCGTCGAGGAATTAGAGCATTTCACGAGCCCCAACAAAGAAGTGCAGGAGGATTCGCTAGCGTTTGGAGATGACGCGCATTTGACACCTGGTCAAATTGCTGCTGATCCAACCGATAGCGAAGCCGCCAAGTTGAAGGGCAAGACTCTTCGTCAAAGCAAGAAAGAGATGAGTTCTGACGACGAGTTGGAACTAGAATTGGATGAGAGAATTCTCGCTTTGTCGGACTCTGGGGAGGAAGATGAATCAGAACCAGACCAGGCTCCGAGTAGTGCGCAGCTAAAGGTAATTTTAAGGTTGAAAAGGAAAAGGACCGCGGATCACCAAGAGAAGTCAAGAATCTAGTGGAGTCATGGAGGCTCGCTTTTCCAAAAAGAGGCATGAAGTAATCAGCAAGAACATCATCGAGTATCAATCGAAGAAGTTCTTGTCCTAGCAATCTTTTGATCCAAACCTCAAAGGACTCCCGAAAACTATGGTCGCAAAAATAGAAGAGCGAGGCTAGAGGCATCTTTGCAATGAGCTTAGTTCAGTGAGGCAAGTTTGGGTGATTGAGTTTTATGCCAATCTGCTTGAGTGAGCCAAGTATAGTGCCACGGTTTGCGGTCACGAAATCAACTGGGCTTTCGAAGCGTGGAACAAACTCTTTGGGCTGGGCAATAAAAAATTAGATTACGAGGAGTTGCTGGACAACTACACTGAAGACGATCTCTAAACTTGCCTGGAAGTTATCGACGTAGAAGGACCAGAGTGGGACGAAAGGCCTCAGTCTCGCCATTTCCCCACGACAAACTTGAATGAAGACGGGTGGATTTGGGCCTCGTTCCTTAAGTCTTCTTTGATGCCTATCTCACACGAGTCAACCTTGACAGTTCCGCGAGTGCTGCTGATCTGCTCCATCATAGCCTACCTATCCATCAATGTTGGCCACATTATTTCAAGGGAGATTCATGCTTGGAAAGGACGAAAAGTGAGTCATTTTTTCTTCCCACACTTCATCTCAGAGCTTTGCCTATTTCAAGGGGTACAAGGCAAGCCAAATGACCCATTTTTGCCAAGGAAAAAACCTCTAAACTTCTCCCCAAAGACAACAGCGAGAGGAGCTCGCTCAGCGAAGAAGGCTAAGGGTTCGACCAGCGAAAGTGAAGAGCAACTCCAGTTGCTTAAGGAGATTAGGGATGAAAATCATAACTTTCATCGCTACTTCTTTAAGCGAGAGCAAGTTCTTCAGGAGGTGTTAAACAGAGCGTCCTTTTCAGCTACCGCCATTTCCAGACCTTCCACCTCTCCCCGAAGATTCCAGCGAAGATCCTCCCGAGCAATAGATGGAAGTCCATTTTTCTTTGTACCCTATCATTTTGTTAAAATTTTGTCTTTGCTTTCGCTCATTTCATTTTGTTTTCAATTTTAGCGAACTATACATAATCATAGGCAATGATATTCACTTTTGTCTCATTCTTGTTTCTCTGTGCGTCCAATGAACATTTCTTCTAGTAATTCAAGTTTATTTATTTATGAAATAATTGTCTAACTCTTCAATGCTGGAGCAAAACGTTAAGCAAAGTGAGCCAAGCCTTAGTCTTCATGTTCGCAATTTCATAAAGTATAGAAACTTAATTTTGAGGAAATCTTTTAGCCGGAGCGAACTCAACTAGAATTAACTTAGCCTTAAACTTTTTGCAAACTTTAAGTTTGGGGGTGCTCAGTATTTTTCATTGGGACAATGAAAAGTCCAAGTTTGGGGGTGGAGTTTGTCGAAACAAAGAAAAATGAAATATGCTCGTGAAAAGAGCATAAAATAAAACATGCTTCAGGAGTGATTCAGCGTAGAAAAATTAATTGGTTAGTCACCATTTCGCTGAAGTAAAAAGTGAGATTTGCAGCCAAAACTTGGGTTGGATAAAAATACGAAAAATTTCAAAAATTTCCTAAAGCAAAATATGAGGGCGAAGTGAATCAAAGGGCTAGTAGCCTAAGTCCTAGGACCATTTCTCCGCTGTCAGTTGCTCTAACATTGCGTAACTATCATAAATTCAAACATTCGATGAAAATTGAGCAAACGATAGTAGGATACCGTAAGTGAGGAATCTCCAACGAATTGTAAAAGAAGAGTATTCACTTGGCAAAAGACGAGAAATACCAAGCATAAAGAGAGCGACAGCTTAAAGCGAAGTTAATTCCAATTGATTAGCGAAAGCTTTTAGAACCATGAAGTTAAAGTTCTAGGCCAAGAAGGAATTGCCAAATGTCGAGACTTAGAAAAGTTCTTGCTAAATCAAAGGTTTCTGAACTTAAACGTTTTGCCCAGCATGGTCCAGTTATAGAAGAGTTTCATTTATAAGTTTATTTGAATTTTTTTTAGGGTAGTGTTGATTCGCTGTGCAGAAGTAACAAGAAACAATTCGCCAAAAGAGAAAAAAGCAAATATTCTTAATTAAGCTATTACTCGAGACAAACAATAATGCAAGTTTGGGGTGTGATAACTCTCAAGAATTGAGAGTTAAAGTAGTTTAAATTAAGATATTTATAGAAGAAAAATGCTGAAATGGACAGATTAAGTATAGAAGTTCGCTCCCACAGACTAAAACTAAGCTTGAAGCAAAATATCTAACAAAAGTCTGCTAGAAATGAAATTTCGAAGTTAATTGCAGCAAAGAATGCTTAAATTGAATGAAAATATTTCTAAGGGTTTGAAAAAGAATTGATATTTGTAGTTTGTTTGCAGTATACTTCGTAAGAACAAAAGTGACTACGAAAAGCGAAGGATAGAAGAGGAAAGAAGTTCGTTTCAACGAAGCTAAAGCCCAAAAGCAACCCATAGAATTCAATTTATGATCGTAGTAGCGACAATGAAGCGAAGCGAAAAGATTGGAAAGAAAAATATCTATTCCAAGGACGTGTGGCAAAGATCTGCGACTCACAATTCATCTCAACCGTTAATTCCTGTCGTCTCTGGTGAACTCGACAAAGTGGATCATGGAGCAGAAAAGCGTCAGAGTAGAGTAGAACAGCCTTTTTGCAGAAGGAGGATCGTGGAGCAGATGGTGCAACGAATTGTCGGGAGGCCTATATAAGGTGAGATCATTCTCGAATTCAGGGTCGGCCAAAAAAATTACTTCTAAGAGTTTCTTGTTTCCATTCTTCCTGTCCGATCAAAATTTTACTTCCGTTGAGTTTTTTGTTGAATTTTCCAGCCACAAGCGAGTTCGTCGGGCTCTGTGCTAGTCGTAGTCGTAGTTTCTTTGTTTTAAAGACAGTAGCTGTAGCGTTTTGTAACCGGAGTGCCAGAATATTTTCAGAGTTTAAAGTTTCAGGAGTTTCTAATCTTTACTCTTCATTTCTGTTTATTTTTTTGTTTGCGTTAAACCTGCCATTTAGTCCTTTATCTGTTTTAAGTTTATTTCCTTTTGCTATGAGTAGCTAAACTTGTTGTTGGGAGGTTTTAGAAATTAAGGGATTTCGCGACAGCAAAGTAGTTAACGAACAGAACGTATTGTGCATGCTGTCTTTTAATTAATATACATTGCGTTAACAAACTATTTGTATGAACTATGTGTTAATTCGAGAGAGTTGAGATGGAGCGAACTTGCATGTATGACATTAGGACTGTTAAGCTTACTTGCTAATTAAAGAACTCTTAGAGATAAGATTCGCCTGATGCTAACTTGGTAGAATAGTTGTTTGAATTCAAGAGAATCAAACGAAGTGCTCGAGAGAGCCGAATACCATTGTTCTAGAAACTAAGGGGATCTCTATTAGTGTTCGTCTTCGCTAGTTGCTTCATTTAAGCGAATCCCTGAAAAACTTAACCCTTCCGATACTTCACCTCATATATTTAACTTGTTACTTGTTTATTCGCTTATTTAATTGCAATCAACGCTCATTTTTATCAACAACCCTATTACGTTGACTCTTGCAAGAAAACGACTTTAAACCAGACCAAAAATTCCTGTGGAGAATGATCTTATACTTACTTTAAAGCTTGCTGCAACAAGACTGCGCGTACTTGCGCATTTGTAGGAGATCACACACACACTTTCGCTTGAACTTGAGTTAAGGTTTCACTTTGGCGAAACCACAACATTCCACGCCATCATTCTTCTTAATTATCTTTTTCTTAATTTGTGTGCTGGATAATCTCTCGAACAGGAAGCATGCTAGAGCCATCTCCAAACTCTTCAATTTCTTTTTCTGTTTTTGGGACAAAAAATGGGTTTTCACATAGTTCTTCCCAGTGGCTAAGCACTAGAAGAGCGCATGCTACTCCAGAAGTCCACCTCCTTAACTTATCCGTAAAGCCAAAGCTTTCTGAAACAGGCACATCGCGTGCACAGTAAACAAAGATGAACTTTCCTACATTTCTTTTTTTAAAACTCGGGCTCGCCTTCGAGCAAGTACTGCATACATTGGACCCAATGTAAGAACCGACTCTAAAATGATCATAAAACCGATTCTTACTCAACATGCATGGTTCAATACGTTCAAAATTAAACTTTAAAGACAACTGTAAATAAAATAATTGTCAGTTTAATCATTCAGAACAGTTCACAAATTAAAACATAGTTAAGCCTCTAGCCAGAGTTATTCAAAAACAACTTTAAAACATGAAATCCTTTATAATTGAAACTATCTCGCATGCTGATTAAAGACAACAAATAAATTTTGACAGCGGACGCCCATGATCAAGCAGCTCCTCCCTTAGTAGTCCCGTGCTGTCCCAAGTTACCTGGTGGAAAAACCACAGAAATAAGGGTGAGTATAAAGGCACTCAGTAAGAATCTCCAACCAGGGTACAGTACGCAAGTCACATCATCTAGCATCCTAGCACACAAGCAGATCAACATCATAAAGGCAGTCTCAACACAAGTACCATCATAGCATGCTCAAACCATCGAAAGTCTCTAACTCTCGGCTAAGGATCCACTGTGGATCTCCAAATGGGTTATCAATATAACCTTCAGAATCTCAAGAGTCTCTAACTCTCGACTACAATGACCAGCTCATTATGCTGATCCTGGACACTTGGGAGAGTACCCAAGCGTCGGGCTCTAGACTGAATGGAAAGGTGTACTGATACACTAGCCTGAGGGAGCTCTCCTCCTGGTTTCTAATGTCCATACACGTACACCGCATGCTCTTGCAAACAGAATAAATGTAGGCCTACACAAACTATGTCGGTCCAGGTGCACATGCCTATGACTCAGAAAGGTGAGATCTGATCCACAGCAGGTGGGAGGCCCTCGGCACCATACTGTGGTAGCCTGAATCACACCTAAAGCCTGAAGCTAAAGGTCGTCCCAAGGCAGGTTTGCACCAAGGAAAGGATCTTACTCTAGCAGACCACAAACTAGACTTATGTTGGGGTGGTAACTACTCCACACCCTACTGTGGGGGTAAGGAATCTGTCCTCACAGCCCGACCAGTGGGGACACATACGTTGGTCCACTCTCAGCCTCTAAATGATGACAAACTAACAAGATCTAGCTAAGAAGAAGCACCCTAGAGCTAACAGAGTTCAACATCAATATCATTGTACAATATTATACAGCATATCACAATCACAGATACAAACAGTTACCGCAACATAGTAGTGCAATCTAGGGTACATAAATCTACATGTCAGTTCCTATCAGACAAGTCATACAATCCTATCCACTAACATGTATATTGACAGGTACTAAACGACAAGCCTATTCACTAACAAGTTCAGCAACAGAAATAACGTTCAAACACCTATCCACAAACATGCTTAGAAAAACAGTAACACACAACTAGAAAACTATTAGTGGCAAACACAGGTTCCACACAACCCCGCCAAGGAAATCCTTACCTGGAAAGCAAGCAGAACGACTACACAAAATAATGCTCCTTGAACTGCAGAATACCAACACGAGTAACAACCTAGGCAAGGCAATTAACAAGCACACAATTAATATCTAACAGCTAAACGACACTGGGTAACCAAAGGCACAAGGCTCGGGAAATAATACCCGTAAACCGAGAAGACAGGCTCGGCAGCAAGGCTTCGGCAAAGACGAAGGTGAAGCTGCTCGCGGACGCGTACGGGAACAAGAGCAGGCAAAGCTCTACGAGGGCGAAGTTGCGGACGAAAGTGAACGCAGCACGATGGATCAGCTCGGACAAGCGAACAGCTGCTCACGTTGACGCTGTGGCACGGAACGTCTAGGCGAAGGTGTGCAGGGCTGAGCACGGAGGTGCGATTGCAAGACAACGATTGCTGCTGGCATTCACGGATGAAGGGAAACTGGTGCGTGCTACGATGGGCGAGCGAGGGGCTTGTGATCGCAAGGAGCTACGATCGCTGGTGCGTGCGGCTCGGATCAGCGAAGGGACTGGCTCGGTAAGAGAAAGGCAGCGAGGGGTGTGCTAGTCGGCGACGGGTTTCTCGGCTAGAGCTTGATGGATTGAGGATAAGGAAGAGATTGGAGCTCTCGACAAAGATGAGAGGAAGAAAAAGAGAAAATGTAGCTAGGGCTTCGGATTTAGAGGAAAGGGCGCTTAAATAGGGTTTTCAAGAGAGCCCGGCTTTGACTCCTTGCGAGGGAGAAATAAACAACCATTTTTCCCTTTTTCTCTTTTTAACCAAAAAGACCTCCAAGCTTCCCAAAAAACAACTCTAACCCTGGAAACCTGAAATCGCAGCAATAACTCAAACTCAGCAAAAGACAGAAACAGCTCTAGACCCTGAAGGTAAAATGACCAAAATGCCCCTAAAGGCTCAAACTGCCCTAACGGCCCAACCGAACACCTAAATAAACGATCGAACATACCTGGAGAACTGGAATGGAAAACTGGGTCATAACACCCAAATACTCTATGGGAGTGTTCAATTCACAAAAGTACATGGCTTCAACAAGTCATGGTTTCTTCTGACGTACAGCTGCTCTATAAGCATCTTTTACAGCTGCCATAACTTGTCCAGAACAGATAGCATTGTTCTCTGGTTGAACGGGAGTTTCAGATTAATCTGAATTCACAGGAAATGAAGAAATGAGGCCTCGACAATAAATGCCAACCCCCACATTGGTTCATCACATAATGGCCCAGCTAATGTCGCAAGCTGAAACCCAAATAGAACACTGTTCTCGAGAGATGCAGCTTCAATGTTTAGCGTCAAAGTTTCTTCTGATGATGCTATAAAAGATATATTACTTGTCGAAGATTGTTCAGCATCTAAGTCACCATTTGAAGAACTATCCACAAAACTCAATCTTTGTGATGCATGAGGCGAACCCTGAATAAGAACCGAGCAATCATAATTCTTTACTTTAGGATCTAGGTTAATTAGAATGTTGGGACCAATCTGCTGTGGTCCAAGTGCCCAAATTTGCCTAAGAAGCCGTGAACACTGTTCTTTATGCTTGTCATCCTTTGTAGAGGTATTGCTACACACTGCAGCCACTATGAGTTTCTTTAATGTTCCTGATGGATTTTCATTTTTCCTCAAACTTGATCCCTTTGTTTCCAAGTTTTTATAGCTTTGTCCCAAGTTGACTCCAATAATATCTCCTAGAACATCATAATTTTAATCAAGTACTTTAGCTAGAGCAAGTGGAAGTTTTAATACCTACACTTTGAAAACACATCTACCATTTGGGGTTTTCTTAATGACACACTTTGGGCTTTCAGATAACTCTTTATAATAATCTGACACGCTACATGCCTCTTGATGACTCTTAAATAGAGTCAGAATTCTTAATATTCTGTAATAATTGTTTGTAGTTATTATTTAAAATCCAACGCGAAAACGGTAAGTATAATGAGAAAAGGTGTAATTAGCTAATGCTTACGCATTAGAGGAATAAACTTGAAGAAATGAATTAAGCGCGAAAAATATCAGTATTAGCACACTTAGTGCGTATTTAGCAAAGCTTATGCAGATAAACTATTTTTTGTAGGAATTTGCAATGGAGAGTAATGTGCGCCGAGAAGCAAAATGCACGATGCACCGGTAGTGACATTCGGAGAAATGCCAAGGCACCGTAAGCAAAATAAGGAAAGAATCAAATGACGGCAAGATGTACACTAACGAGACACTAGAGCGATAAATTGTAAAAATCATGAGATTCTTCCCTTAACCACACAAACATAACTGGCGTATTCGTGCAAGGGGGAAGAGATCACGTCGATTGATCTGTGCTTATTCTGGAATATTCAAAGGATGGTTATAAAAGGAGACCCTTTGTAATAGAATAGGAGGAAAATCTTTTGCAGAACAAAGTTCATATTGATTTCTCTGTCAAAACTCATTTCAATTCAATACTACTATTTTAGCATGTTTTCTATGTCATTATCTGTATTTCTTGTTTGTATGAGGAGCTAATTTCCTTAAGGCAATGCTAGGGAAAAGTGGTTAGTTTTAGTATGTGTTAAAGAAGAAATAGGAGGGGCATAAGTAGGGCATGTTAACTAGAGGCAAATCATCAACAGTAAGTTTCGACCGGCCATCCACACGCACTATTAGGTTGTAAATTGAAAGAGGAAATAACCTAAGTCTAGTTTGCATGTTTAATAGGTTAGTATTAAGTCTTTAATACTTTAAATCGGAGTTTAGGGATAAACGCATAACTACTGCATACATAGCGCCAGCTTAGCATTACATCAAGTCGTGGCAAAAGTCAGGCTTGATGTGAATGGAAGCAGAAGCGGAAGTTTGTGAGGTGTAGTATGATAGTTACTCCTTACTGCATGTTTCTTTGATAACGCATTGCTATTACTTTCCATGAGTATCCTAGTTTAGCTTTATTCTCTCATAATCTGTTTTACAATTGCTTTTATATCTTTTATGATTTTCAACCTAATCAATCACAACTACCATTCGTTTATTTTGGTTCAATTCTAAACATCACTTTACATAAATCATAGTCCCTGTAGAGATCGATAATTTACTTATTACTTACTGAAGACCACATATACCCAGTGAGTACGAATTATTTGCACACGAGGCAACTAGAAATCAGCAGTCAAGTTTTTGATGTCGTTGCCAGGGACTGTGTCAATTTAATTTAAGTCGAGATTGTTTAGAATATAAAAAAAACCAAGTTCTTTTTATTACATTTGCTTCAAGTTTCGAGTGTGAATTATGCATGAGCGCAACTTTTTTGTTTGATTCAGAACCTGAACGAAACCTCCTTAGGAGACGACGTGAGCAGAGGAGGAAAATTTAAAGAAGGATGGACCCAGTAGCACATAATCAACATAGAGTAATCAATCCACCCGTAGTAGCAGCAGGTGCAGAAGCTGGGGCAAATGTAAACCCCAATGCTAATATACCCCCACCCAGGGAGTGGATGAGAGGGACAGAGTCTGAGGACTCAAGTAGGATTATTCAACCACGCAGAATATCCAGGTATGGTTAGACCTAATGGTGAAGGTAGGCGACCTGTTTTGACTAATAATATGTATAATATGCTTAGAGTCCATGAACTTTTTAGTGGTCAACCTTCGGAAGATCCGCATCAACATTTGCGTATCTTTCTAGTAGTTAGCGATGCTAAGCAGGAGGTTGGTTTCTCTTTAAAAGATACTCGTCTGTTTCTGTTTCCTTATTCATTAAAGGAAAAGGCTAGACACTAGGTAAACACACTGCCATGTGATTATACTTGGGCACCAGTGGTCGAAAGTTTTTTAGCAAAATACTTCCCTACTTCGAGAAGTATGAACTCTAGGCTTGAAATTACTAGTTTTAGATAAGAGGATAATGAGACCATAGGAAGAGCATGAGAACGGTACAAGAAGCTTATAATGAAGTGTCCGTACCATAGTTTGTCTTATATTCTTCAAATAGAACATTTTTACAATGGGTTGTCTGATCAGGACAAGGTGATTCTCAACGCAACTACGGGAGGATGTCTGATGGAGAAAACATACAATGAAGCTCATAAAATTATTGAAACAACCGCTAAAACTACTTGGCCTAAGTTAAGTTGGGGAAGAAATCAAAATAAGCTGTCGGTAAATTCGAGCTTAGTGCTATGGCTATTGTGCAAGCTCAGCTTGCTATGCTTACCAACTTTGTAAAAAATATATAAATGACTGCACCATAGACTGTCCAGAATGCATTGGTTGTTGATCACTCAACTTCTGACTTCTGTACACTCTGCGGAGGCGATCACGCATACGCGCTCTATAGCAAAAATGCTGATTCAGTCGTGTCGGTTGGAAACATAAATTCGCGACCTCAGAACAGCCCTTATTCGAACATATACAATGCTGGATGGAGGCAACACCCAAATTTCTCTTAGAGTGGGCAAGGCAGCAATGCAAGCCAAATTGGACAACGGTGCATGCCACTGCACTCAGGATTTGGAAGTAAACCAACAACAAGCTCATCAACCAGATTCAGCACCTAAGGAGTACATGGTGAATAATGATGCAACAATGTTGGAACATTAGACTCTGCTGAAAGCTCAACAAGAAACTCTTTGGGCATTGGAATTGCAATTAGGCCAAATCGTAGTAGATCTAAAGAACAAACCGCTAGGACAATTACCGTCGGATACAGAAGGATCTAGGTAGAATGGCAATGAACAAGTTAGTGCAATTGAGTTAAGAAGTGGAAAACCTTTGATGGACAGTGAAGAGATTAAGAAATATCAGGGAACTATGCCCACAACAGAGTCATCAACAGGGAAACAACTAGCACGAAGAACAAAAAAGGATCCTATAACAACAAGCGATACAACGAAAGTGGCCAAACCATTGCCTATTTATCAGCCACCACCGCCGTTGTACCTTCAAAAGATTAGAAGGAAGAGAAATGAATCGCACTTCGAAAAGATTACAGACATTTTGAAGCAAATCCATATTAACATTCTGTTAGTTGATGCGTTGCGACAAATGCCAAACTACGTGAAATTCCTTAATGATGCGTTGAGTGAAAAAAGTAAATTTAAGGAATTCAAGGTAGTAGCATTGAATGAAGAATGTAGTGCGATCGTCCAAAATAAAATCCCTATGAAGGAAGTCGATCCTGGTCAATTCACCATTCTAGTAAACTTCTAAAAGGCATAGATAATTCTGTTACTTTATGCTTTTTTATCTAGAATGGTCAATTCACTATTCCAGATGCTCGAGTAGAATCTGACAATAGATTCTTTGTTATCAACACACTATTTTAAGATTTTGCCATATCCGATGTCGGATGCGTCGGTTTCCACTGTGAAAGATGCTTTTTCGCCAATAAGACTCAAGCATGGGATAGATTTGTCAATGGCTTTTATTTTTTGGACGGTTGTTGTATGCTTCTCTGTCCAAGCTTTTGGATTCTTTTTTAGTCTCTCAAAAAGAGGTTTGCAAATTGTCCTGGTATCTTTTAAGAAATCAGACACATAATTCAGACATCCTAAAAATCGCTGTAGTTGGGTTTTATCTAGGATTTGGTCTGAAAAATTTGATGAAAATGCAATGGACCTTTGGATGGGCTTAATGAAGCCCAAATGGATATCAAATCTGAGAAAACGGATTTGGATTTGAAAAAGCTTGATTTTCTTGGCCGATACAACTAGGCCGTTTCTTTTTTCAATGTTGTAAAACATTTGAAGATGTTTGAAATGTTGATCGATAATTTGAGAAAATATTAGGACGTCATCAATGTAAACAATTGAAAAGTCTTGATAACTATTGAAAATATCGTTCATAATTTTTTAAAATTCAAATGGAGTGTTTTTTAGCCCGAAGGGCATAACATTCCATTCGTATTGTCCAAAAGGGACATTGAAAGCGGTTTTGTAGCGATCTTTCTCCGAAATTTGGATTTGAAAAATCCAGATTTAAGATCAAATTTTGAAATACTTTTGCATTTGAAATGCATTTAATTAAATCTGTTTTGTTTTGAATTGGATACCTAATCCATTCCAGAACTTTGTTTAAGGGTTTGTAATTGATTACCAGCCTGGGGACGCCACGTTCCTTCTCGTCTTGGTTATTGACATAAAAAGCTGCACAAGACCATGGGCTTTTAAAAGGCCGGATTAGCTTCTACTGCAACAATTCATCAATTTCTTTCTTGCAGAAAGCAAGAATATTAGAATTCATTTGAATTCGGTGGGATTTCGTAGGAATTTTATCTTCCTTGAAATCTTTTGCATAAAGGAGGGATACGACATGTCGTTTTCTTTCCCAAAATGCATTGGAGAAGTCGGAACAAATTTCTTGTTCAATCCTTTTTTGCAATTGTGCAATCCTTTGTGTCATCTTTGGACTGCTAATTTGATCTTCAATTTTCTTATAAGAACTTTTTTCTTTCAGAAAATTGATTGATTTTCTTTATTTTTGACCATATCCACCGTATGTGTAGACATTGGTCATATAAATTCGAATGTAATAATTGAATTCATCACTCTTATCTCTAATCCTTTTTTAGTGATTTTAAAAGGATATAATTGGGTTAAGAATGGGGTTCCCAAAATGATCTCCATATTGAGGGATTTGACAAGCATGAAGGTATTGACGAAGAAAATTCCTTCTTTGCATATATGGGCTTTAGATAACTTGTAATCGATACGGAGCTGTCCATTATTGGCGCTCTTTAATCGTACACAAGTTTTTTCAAAGTATTTTGAAGGTATAATACCTTCAAGAATACAATTTTGATATGCTTCTGAATCTAATAGGGCTATTAGATTAATTTTGAAATCTTGAATTTTTAAGGTAACTATAGTATACCATTTTTGAAATCTTACCAAAGTGATTTGACCAATGAAGGACTGCTGATCTTTAGGGATCTCAACATCTTGCTCTTCATTGACTTTGGGTTCTTCAGCGGATTTGAGGATCGCAACTTCAACCCATAATTTTGAGACATAGTCTAACATGTCTGTTTTGAGTTGTGAGACATTATTCTGTATGTCCCTTTTGAGTTGTTGGACCTCTTTTTTTAGGTTTTTTAAGGTTAGATGTTGAAACCTTCTTTGGCTCTTCCAACCTTTTGATTATTTCAGAGAGTTCGTATGGCTGAAAAGTTTCTTCAAACCTTTTGTCCTTCTGTTTGGACGTTGATGCTTCATCTGAAGCAAGAATTGAGGCACAAAGATCGATTAAGATCTTCTTTTGAATTTCTGTATCATTAACCTTGTCGACTATGTCAAGCAAAGCTCTTTAATCGATAGTTAGGACGTTAATGCATCCGCCACAAGCTCTTGGGCCGTCATTTTCGTCCGTATCATTTTGGCTTGAATTACTATCAGATTCTTCGTGATCATCGAAAACCTGATCAATCTCATAGTCGTTCAACTCTTCTTCACTTTCAGAGTCTAATAAGACCATGTTGAGAATTTGATTCTTGAGCTCTCCTTCAATGTCAAGCTCATTGATTTTGCCTTTGACTGGCATTTATTAGCATAATGTCCTGTGCGTTTGCATTTATAGCAAACTTGCTGTCGATTTGAAGGAAATCTCTTCTTACCCTAATAATTCTTCTGATATCTGGGTTTTGTACTTTTCTTTTGATAATTTTTTCTTCCATAGTTCCTGTTAGTATATCTAACTGGGGTGGAACTTGAGGTTTTATGATTTGAGGATTCTGGTGGTACAATACGTTTACATCCGTATTGTTTGTAGAAAGAACCCAATGTTTGTCTCTGGGTTTGGAGGAGTTGAATCCTTTGTGGAGCTTTAGTTCTCCGTAAAGCTTTATTCCTTCTTGAATAACGAATGAGCTAAATCTCCATATGTTAATGAATCCTAAGGAATGGTTCCGCCAGCTCTAGCTCGGAGTCCATCTTCAATTATTTGAGCGAAGTATGTTGGGAATCCTTAGACAAATTTTTGTTTCCAAATTGCTAAGGAGCAATCTATTCTAATCATGACTTTTGCCATAAACATGTCTCGGTACCACCTAAAGTTCTCGAGAGATGGGCATTTGAGATTTAGGAGTATAGCGACCGATCTATCTTGATATAAAGACGGGTCTCCAATAAAATATTTTGTCATTGTATATAAGAGGGTATTGACGGCATCTTGGACCGCCACATCTTGTTCCCTATGTTCTGTAGGTCGTTCCTCTTGTTTGAGTTCTACTAATTTTCTTGTTATTGTCACATGAGTTAATATAGCTTGTCCGGTGGATTCATCAAGGCAATTGTCCCACCAGTCTTTGAGCATTCCGGTGAACCCAGTTGCTAACTTCTATGCGATGTTGTGATCTGAATGGTGCTTTAACTTATAGGCACTTGCTGCTATAAGCATTTCATTGATGACGTTCATTATCAGATAGTCTAAGATGCCATCAATATTTCATTCATGAATTTGAGTACCGTCATATGCAGCACGGTCATTTGATTCTTTTCTTCGAACATGATGTCTGGAAAAGAAGGCTTGGGATACCAATAATGTCGCATAGGAACGGTGGTTTCTTCCTTTTTATTTTTATATTTTGCACCAGCGGTGAGACTTTAAAGTCTTCTTGGAATTTCATCATGTCTTCGATCGTGGGTTCGTCGATGACATTGATTGATTCGCTTATCATTGATGAAGACAGTTTTGGGAAGATTATCAAATCTCCAAGCATTTTTTGGATTTTCTCAAGGACTTCTTTTTCTGGATTTAATTTGATTTTGTCACTCAGGATTGTTGGCCTGAAAAGCGACTTAGACTCGTCTATAGTCGGATACTGACGTCCAGATGACGAAGCATAATTTGAAAGGGATGAACCAGAGAGGAAATTTGGTTCTTTATATATTTTCTCTTCGATCTTGTCGACTTGGTTTGCAATTGATGAGAGGATTATGTTTGAATAGTTATTTTGATGCTGGATACTCCTTATATCCTTAAGAGATAGTCGGGCTGAATCATCTCCAGGTGTACTTTTGATAGGATAGGCGAGAACCTTGCCTCCATATGTTGTTTCCACTTCAATTTCTTCGAGTGGAAGATGAGTAGAATAAACAACTCCTTTTTTGGTGGTTTTCCACCTTGAATGAGTGAGGACATTGACACTCAATTCCATCCAGGTGAAGAATGGAATATCTACTTAAAGGTTTTGCATGTAGGAATATCATTGAGTACGTAGGTCTGCTCTTTCATCTTTAGAAAAGTCTCTGAAGAAAGCATTCCTTTTAACACTGTTTTCTTTGGAGAGGAAATCTTTCTTGAGAAATTCTTTGTCAATTGAATATTCATTTATAATAACGTTGATCTGGCTTCCCAAGACTGACTGGGTCTCCATGTCAGACTGAGTAGGGGAGCTGGGTCGGTTATCGTAATGAATTGAGGCCATATTTTGATCATAATCAACAGATCTGACTCGGAGAGAGTTTGATCTATCGATAATAATCGATGGCCTTTGAGTCCCAGAAGTGCTTGGTCTGGTTCTCAAGAATTCTTTTGTTCTAGGGAACGAATCTTGAGCATCTTCAAATTTGACCTCTACACTTCCATCATCGTGCTCAATTATTTGAGTAGGAGTTTGCTTCCTTTCTTCGGGAGGGCAAACGCTTTTCAACTCCCATGAGGAGTTTCTAGTAATTTGGTCCCAAGTAAAGGTCTTAGGGACGTTGATGGTAGCTATGCCGATGTTGGCTTCTATGAGCATGGTAGAACGAACCGCTCACAAACTTTCTCAGAGCTCCTAGAGCAACATTTATGTGCATAAGTTTATAACAGATGCAGAAAATCACTACTGCTGAATGAGTTTCGGATTGGATATTCAGATTTTTGGTATTAACATCTAACACTAACACAAACAGAATATTTGGGTTGGGTAACGATAGAGTAAGGTTTGGAAAACAATTGAAGAAGATCGACCCATTTTCAAGATTGGGCTCGACCATTCCCAGAAGGGAGTTTGAATTGGTTCTGTGTTTTTTATCTCGAAGGGAGACAAGGACTGAGATGTTCAGACCTAGTCTGAACAGAGGTTTGATCGCAATCTAGACCAAATCGATATGGATGAATTTGAATTCTTCTCTATGACGAAGAATCATATTCTTTGAGAAAAGATTGAGTGTTGTGCTATCTTGAAGAATAGGGACAACATGCTCAGAGAGCTTGATGCAGCTCTTTTGGAAGGATATGAAGTTTGAATTCTTATAGACTAACTTGGAGTCTATTTTTGGAATTGACTAGTTTTGAAGTTCTTCTTCAATCTTGACAATTTGTAATTCCTTTTGACTCATTTCGGGCATCTGAAGGTCAGATCCTTCAGAGTTTTGAGTAATACTTTGTTTGAATTCATCCTCCTTTGAATCTTCTTTCTTTCCTTTGAATCTTCATAATCTTGTCAAAAGATTGGGCATGAAAATTTATTTTCCAACTTTTCTTTCCTTTTCAACAAATTTTAGCTTCAGTTACCAGATAGGTATCCTGCTATCCTATTCCTGCACGTTCATTTGCTGACCAATGGACTCACAGTGCCTCTTTGCAACTTAATGCCTAGATACAAAGGAGAACTCCCGACGGGCAATCAAAGGGTTTCACAGAATATGGAAATGATAAATGAGAAGGTAAAATAGGCAAAAATTTGAAAAGATAGAAGATGATAAACTTGCTAAATCTTTATTGAAGATATGAGAAATTTTAAGGATAGAAATGAAATATTGGCTCTGATACCAATAACACAGAGGATCTTTACAACCAAATTTCAATCTAAAATAGCTAGAAGTTTTTGTTCTACTTTAGAGTACTTGGCAGAGAGTAGAAGACTTCGAATGAATATAAATTACAAACTAGAAGTCTTTTATAGACTTTGGACTCTAAACTTGAATTAAAACTAGGAAATTAAAAGATAAGAAGCGGGAGACAAGATATGATTGCCAACAATGCCCATTTGCTAAAGCAAAAGTAAAGTAAACAGTAAAAGCTAAATTATTACAAACTGACAAATTATTAAAGTAAACAGTAAAAGCTGAAAGCAAATAGTAAGGAATTTACAAAGTAACAAAATTTAAAAGATAGATTTGAGATGTGTGGCCAACAGATGGAATCGCCTTTTCTTTGCCATTGAACCTACCCCCTTCCACTTTGAAAGCATATTCAAAGTAGCCATCGAATGATTTCCAGATTTACACATTTTCATCAGCCGTATCCTACGCTCACTACCAATAGACTCACTGTGCTCTTTCCTTTCGCAACTTACTGCTTGGATTTCCTGTGAGAACTCTGTAGTCTTAAGCCGATAGATTTTGTAAACCGAAATCTCGGGGAGTGAAGAATAGATTTCTTCTATGCCAAACACAGGCGTGTGGGTCTGCTCGTTGGTGAAGAGTTACCGACTTCATCTGGCATGGCTTGATCTCGAAAATCATATTTACAAAAATTACAAATGGATAATTTACAGCAAATGTACATAGAGGAAAATTGAAAATTACAGAAAATTAAAATAGTTTAATTTTAAAATTGGAATCGCCTTTTTTTTTTTTTTACAAAATAGTTTAACGACAATTACGACCTTTGATGATGAGTAACCTTTGAATAATCGTAGTTTTATGATTATTGCGGTCTTTGATAGTTTAACGACGTTTCGATCTATGAAGTATCTTAGTTTTACAACTTTACGGTTGGTTGAGTTCAATAATTATTTCTTCAAAATCTATATCATCTGATTCTCCTGAAAAGAAGATATTGATTCATTGTTAAGTTTTTGGAGCTTCTTCTCGAAGTCAGCCTCAGAAGAAGTCTGAGCTAAAGCTGCAAGGAGATGCATTTTACGGTTCAAGAACTCTTGCTGTTTTTTACTTGAGAGATCCTAAAGGTGTTCGTTCTTGGTAAACCAAGTTTTCACAGCTTTCAAGTCGGCATGGGAGAAATTGGTTTTTTCCTGCCATTTGATATTTATCAGTTTGACTAGTGTTTTGAGATCAGCAATATTTCGGAGCTCAAAATTCCATGAAAGAATCTAGGGAATCTGAAAATATATTGAAAATCTCATTTGAATAGGGAACGAATTCTTGAATATGTTTTTCAAAAAGAAGAAAAACGACTCTTAAATTCGTACGGGAAATATATTTGTTGTTAAACCAAATATTTTTCACCTTGAATTAAACCACAAAGGATACGTTATCCGATGTGTGTTTGGACAAAAATTTATAAACCACGAATGTTTGAAGCTTTGGTAAAAGAAAACATTATGTCAAGCTCGCACATAATCGTAGTATGAGTAGGTTTGGGGAATGAAAGCTTTTGAGAATGATTTTTCCATGTGGATGCGTTGATTCCAACACGTTAGGTTCAGTACTTTGAATATTTTCATTTTTGAATGGGCGATCCTATTGGGATCAGAAATATCAGGTGTATGAACAATTTCAACAGACTTTGTGTCTACCAAAATGAATACATAAAACCGTCTGGATTTGAGGATGTTTTCTGGCATGTAGAAAAAGCCAGGTGGTTAAAGATTTTCCATAATTTTTGAAATTTGAGCGTCCTTGAATTCAGGTTCAACCACGAATTCGCCGTATAGTCAGTTTTTTGAAATAGCCTTTAATTTCAGGCTGTGGAATGAATTTGTCTGGAAGGACAGCTGTTGAATAAGTCGTCGGGTTCGAAGAACTTGACGACGGGATTTTGGCGTTCTTCATTGATGGTGAAGATACTTCTTACGTGGATGAAGCATTGTGAAGTTTTGATTTTCCCTTCGACCTAGTCACAAGAGTGAACTCTGGCTCAAGGGCATATGAATTTAGGGTCATAATTTTGGCAGCAGAACCATGTAGTGTTATCGTCTAATTTAAATGTCAAGTAAATAGTAAGAACGGCGGTTGAAATTATTTATCGCGGGTCGATTGACTATCTACTCGCGATTGCTTAGCATTTACCTTGGAAAAGGGCATCTTAAGGCCTTAACCTCACCGTAATCACTACGCAATACTTAATCTTAAGTATTTTAGAGGGGAGTTAGGGATAACCATCTCACTAGCTGCATTCGCAATACTTGTGCTGAAAAGTAAATCTATGGGCAATGTACCGACAGGTTGCAATCAAGTACTCCGGAAGGGAACTTGAAGTTGAAGTTTAGTATGCGCTAATTTTCTCATGACAACTTAACTTGCTTTAAATTGAATTGTAATGCGAACGTCTCTTTATTAGTTAATTAGTAGAATTAGGCATTTCAAGTTAACTTAGGGTATCGAGTAAAATATGAATGCGGGTATAAGATTTTATAATGTCGTTTATTCATTAAGCATGCGTCGGCTAGCTACCCACGCATGCTAGCCTTCAGCTTACTCGGAAGAGGAACTTGGCAGAAGACCTAGCAGGTTACGTTCAGTCTGGTGCAAAGTCTTTTGCATCGTTAATGTGGATAGTATCCTAGTTTAGCCTTATTCTCTCAAAATTTGTTTCACAATTGCTTTTATATCTTTTATGTTTTTCAACCTAATCAATCATAACTACCATTCGTTTATTTCTGTTCAATTCTAAACGTCACCTTAGATAAATCACAATCCATGTGGAGATCGATAATTTATTTATTACTTACTGTAGACCGCGTATACTTGCGCGAGTGCGAATTATTTGCACACGAGGCAACTAGAAATCAGCAGTCACCTCTTTTTCAATTATCTCTTTATACGATAGAAGAGGTGAAGAGACCTCCAAGATTACCCTAGCAAAGCTCTCTTTGAAATCCTTTATGCATCTTTCAAGATGAACTTCTCCTACTGCAGCAAGTACATGTTCTCCTCTTGCTGACAAAATTACCTCTACAAAAGGGTCTGCTCGATTTAAAAGCCTTAAGCCTTTTAATAATGCACCTATATCTCCAGGATCAGATGGCTCAAGGGCAACCCTAAGAGTTGGCGCAACCTGGAATTCCATACTTGAGAAAGGCCAACAATTTCTTGTGGATGAAAGAGTTGCACTTTTCAGTATGCGATGGCTAAGGCCGCGAATTGCTACAAGATTTTCTACTTTTACTGAGGTTACTGGTTTCAAGCCTTGGCCCATCATTAGATAAAATGAATGCAGCTCAGCCTCCTAAATATGCTTTTACATTGATTCCCTTTTTTTTGGGTCATATAAAGCTGAGAGCATGAAAACTCTCTGTCCAGAATAAAGAACCCTGCTAAATATCCTCGCAAATGCAAGGAAACACTCATCGACTCACCATCTCCACCATCATCGAATGAAATAGTAGTAGTCTCACCATGATTGTCGCTCCGTCGAAGCATTTTAAGAGGCAACACAAACATCTTGGACACAAAAGCAACAAATGGAGCTTAAGGCTTCGAATCACAAGCTTCAATGGATTTCTTGACAAAATCGGCCTCAGTTAGCACATTGACATCAACTCCGACATCAATGATATCCCTCTTTGGAAGCAACCGTGATATTCGAAATGTTTGTGCAACAATTAGATCATAATATTGCATCTGAGAGAGGAAGCTAATGAATCATAATAGATGGAAGAACCACCTTCGGGTCCTTGTTAGAAAGTTCTCGAGCTGATATATTCAAATTAAATGTACTATTAACCTTTTGAAGCACCACTTTGTTCCCATTAGTTTCTAAAGCAGCTCCATAGACTTCCCAAAGCTTTCAATCACAAATTGAATAAACATGGGCCGAGCTCTACTTCCTCCCGCCAAGGCCTTCTTCAACATAGATACATTTGCACCCAGCTTTGAAGCATAAAACTCAGCGAACTCATTAATGCCAAATCCCCATCCATCTAACGCACACATGAACACATCATTCCCTTTCTGCGGTTGAAAGGTATCTTCCTCATCATCCTCAAAAAACTCAAGATTCTCATTGTTTACCTCACCATCCTCAATAAACTCAAGATTCTCATCGTTTACCTCACCTGAAGAACCTGCAAGTATTGAATCCACATCAGACAAATATTTCTTAGACTTGTACGCACTCATTATCCCATTAACTTCGTGAACAATCCTCAACAAACGAGTATATGCTTCCATAGGACTCAACTTCAACTCACATATCGGCCTATCAATCTTATTAAGAACCAAACATGGCATAAGCTTTTCAATCCAAGCCTGTTGCAAAATGGCGTGGGTTTGAATGTGCACAGTGCACACCCTCCATGGCATCAACTAAAACCAATGTTCCATCACTCAATCTAGCAGTAGTCGACGCCTCGCTACAAAATCCATATGGTCAGGTGAATCAATAAGATTTATAGATTATTCCTTGTATCTTAGACCAATCAAAGAGCTCTTCATAGTAATCGCCCGCCTTTGTTCCTCATCAAGATAATCCATGAAATGAAGGCGGCCTGCCATCCTTGGGTGAATCAAACCACCCCCCGAGGCGGCAATAAGATTCGTTTTCCATGGTCGACATGTGCTAATATACACATGTTTCTAATTCTTTGAGTATCGAGATCACCCATTTTACCTAATTCAGAGAACAACTCTAAAAACCTGGGACCCTTACAAATTTAATAAACAAAAAATAAAAATGTCTATCTCTTTTACTCTACAATGTGCAGATTATAGATATGTTGTTCCTTCTTGGAGCTCCAAATGAAAATTTGAAATGGTTCTGGACTCTGGAGCTATAAGGCAGCTGCATGAAACTTTGTGTCGTTTCTGCACACAGACCATATGTGATTGTTAGTTCTCTTCTGAAAGAGTATACTTTAAAAAAAAATTAGGTTTAAATATAAAAGATTATACATATATTTCAGTTATTTGTCTTTCCAAATTCAACATTTACTTTGAACCAACAAAAAAAACTTCTTCTGATTCCTCCTTCGTGGTGAAAGTTAACATAAATCAACGAAACAAAATGAAACGATAAATCAAACCCTAGGGCTGGATCGAAAATTGAGCAGCGGCAAAATCTCACCAACAGCGAGGATTTGGGGCAAACAAAGATAATTGATCCCGGCGAGAGAGGAAGGGAACGGAGGCGGGTTGGTCGGAGGCTGAGATGGCAGCGTACGGCAGAAGCCGGTGAGATTGCGTCGGGCGGTGAACGTGAAATAGCAAAGAAGAAAGCTATGATGGTTCACGAAAAGAAGGGAAAAAAAAAAATCAATAATTTGAAAAATGCTGTTTTGTTTTTTTTTTTTTTAAAGGAAAAAATGACGTTAAATGCAAATGAAAATGTTTCTTTTTCCCTCTCTTTTTGCTTGGCGCCACAGCCTCCCGTGGGATGTTCATGATTGGATAAATAATTAGATGACAATCAGAAATGGGAGTATTTATTTGAAAGAATATGACCAACACATAATTGTTATCTTTGAATAATATTAAAATTTGACATTTAAAAATAAAATAATCAATTCAACCGAAAGAAAGTATATATTTTGTTCTTCCATCTCTTTATTTATTATAAAATAAATATTTTACTTAGTAATATCTTTTGCTTATTTGGATTTCATTTCTTTATCATAAAAAGTCATTATTACTTTTTTTAATAAGACCAACATTTTACTGCTTTCTATTTCTTCATTTTTTTTATAAAATATATTTTTACAAGTTTCATATAAATATTTGAGTTGATAATTTTTCTTTTTAACAAGCAATTTAATGATAAATCTAGTTTAAATTTTTTAAATTTATTATTATTTGCTTAATTTATGTTATTATAAACTAAAAGTTAATTGATAATTCCATAAAATATATTTTTTTATACCTTAGAGGTGTACATGTATGTCATTGAACTAAAATGTCATTGATTCAAAATTTTGAATTTTAATTATTATTGAACTAAAAAAGATTAAAAAATCTATAGTTTTAAGATCAGTTAACAACCATTGATATTTTTTTATTTAAAAAAATAATCTAAGGTGAATAATTAAAATTTATAAACTCTTGATCAAATACACGCAATTGTTACTTAAAAAAAAAGAAAACACATAATTGTTATTAATTATTCCAACCACCTTTTAAAAAAAAGGAAAAAAAAACCCACACTTAGACCACTATTAATATCAATCTTCGGCCAACAAGAGCAATTGAACAGTATTAATATACACTCAATTTTAATTTCCAAACAAGTATAATTACTACCACCACTATTATTATTAAACCCTCTAATTTCTCAAAAATAAAAATAAAAAATAACCCCTCTAAGGGTTAAAATATGAGTAATATTTAGGTAAGGTAAATAAGTATTTTGGAAATACTAACCCACCTTAGAGTCACATATTTTTACTTTTTTAAAAAAAATTGGCTTTGATTGATGGAGAGAAAAATGCTAAAGTGGAGAGAGAAATACAAAAAAATAAAAATGTGTGGTTTAAGGATGGGTAAATATTTTCAAAATACTTACCCACCCTTACCTAAGTATTGTTCGGTTAAAATATTGTAAATTTAACAAAAAACAAACACACCCTTTAAAGGTTAAAAAGATTGTAAATTTAACCCTTATTAAGTTGTATGTAAGTCCATAAACAAAAAGTTTTATTTAAAAAGATTATTTTTATATCATTTAAAGTTTTTTTTTTTTTTTTGAAACAAGATGTTTTAAAGAATTTAACACACGCATATATATATATATATATACACACACACATATATATAGATTTATATTATTGAAAAAACTAATATTTTCACATAAACATAAATTCAAACTAATTAAATCGAACTTGACATCTAACTTTTTTTAGATGAAAAAGAAAATAAGATAAAAAATATTAAATATATTAAAGATAAGTATATCAATGCATATTGATATTTGAGAATCAAACCTCTGACTATAAGAATGAATAATATTACAATAAACCAACCTAGCAAATACGCCACAAAACTTCGATATATTTTTAATTTCCATTTGATTCATATTTAGGTCGAATATATCTCCCAAAAAAAAAAAAGTAAAACAGGAAGCTGCATCCAGAAACTTTCATTAAATTCGAGCCAGGCGAAAAAAAAAAAGCAAAGAGAAAATCAAAATTCGCAATTCCAAAAGTGATCAAAAGCGAAAAGAACCAGTGGGTTCCTTTCAATCGGCTATATTTTGTTTCCCCGATTTGGAAAATACGTGCGTGACAAATCAGGAAAGGAAACAAAAATCATTCACTCCCCATTTTCTTCCTTCCACTTGTCGTCTCAGATCCGATCCATTCATCTCCTCGCTGCCACAGGTCCGTACTCCTAATCGATTTCTTTCCATTTCTTCTTAATGGGTATTTCAATTTTTGTGTTATTAAGCTTCTAATAACCTCCTGTGATGCCAAACAATTGATCCTCAATGTTTATGTTTATGTTTGTGGATTGTACGATCCTTGATGTTTCTCTAGAAATTGGGGAATTGAAAGGAAGCAATATTGATCTCTTGCTCGCTTATTTAGCGTCTTATTTGAAAATTGTATCGAATGATCAATGATATACGTATGTTCATATTGATTTGTTGGGTGGATTCTGAAATAGAAATCTTGTTTTCATTATTGTGAATGGTGGGCTTTCGTTTTTTGCATCTTAGACTGATGTCTTGGTGTTTCCTTTTACTTCGAATTCTGGAAGATATGATGTTTAATCATTTCTTTGAGTCGAGTTTATGACTGTTCATACAGTTTTGCAAGCTAAATAAGTGATGGGTGTAATCTTAATTCTCACGATGATAGGTCAAAAAACTTCCAGGTTGGTTTTTGAGATTAGTGTGGATGGGGATTCAGACGATGGGTTCTCAGTTGAATGGCCAACAGTCTCATTTACAACCTGCCCCATTGATAAGGCAAAACTCATGGTATGGTCTTACTCTTGATGAGGTTAAAAACCAGTTAGGTGAAATGGGAAAGCCAGTTGGAAGTATGAATCTTGATGAGCTTCTTCGTAACATCTGGGCTGCTGAAGCTAACCAATCCATGGGAATGGAGAACGAAAGCTCGTCTTCGATATCTTCACTCCAACATCAGGCCAGCTTCACTCTGGCCAGGGCATTGAGTGGCAAGACTGTTGATGATGTGTGGAGGGAGATTCAACAAGGGCAGAAGAAAAGAAATCGTGGAGATTTGAGAAGTCAGAATAGCGAGACTACACTTGGTGATATGACTTTAGAGAATTTCTTGATACAAGCAGGGATTTATGCTGAGGCTTCTCCTAGTCCTAATATGGCCTTGGATGTCATTGATACTACTGCACACCAGAATTTTTCACAAAATATGGGCTTGTTGTCATCATACCCTTCACTTGGCATGCTGTCAGATACAACGACGCCAAAACGGAGAAGGGATCCCTCAGACACTCATGAGAATACTAAGGAGCGGAGGCTAAAGAGAAAAATCAAGAACAGGGAGTCTGCTGCTCGGTCTCGAGCAAGAAAACAGGTCAGAATTGGGGAACTTTTTCTCTAAAGGACTCTTTATTTCTCATATTTCACTAATCTGTTAAGCACTATAGTTGATCCAGTAATTCATGTAGGCCTACCATGATGAATTGGTGAACAAGGTGTCACGTCTCGAAGAGGAGAATGTAAAGCTCAAGAAAGAAAAGGTGATTGATTTTGTCACATGATAATTGTTGTGTGATCATGCATGCTTGACTCAATGACTTTAAGTTTCAATGAAAAATCTATGATTGGGTTTTTAATTTACGTTAACATGGTTAGAAAAGAGGCATTCATTAATGAAACAACCCACATTCTTAAGGAATAAGTTGGTGCTATCTTTGCCCCTATGCATTCTCAATATTAACATGCTCTCAATCTATTTACTTTCCGTGAGTTAGCGATGCACAGTTGCATCTCTACAATAGTGAATTTAGGATTTTCTTTATTAAGGAATAATTTGCGACTTTCGTTAAGAAACAATCATGAAAACTAATTTGAAGTAGGAAGTTTTTTTTTTTTTTTTTTTTTTTTTTTCTTTTTAATAGCTGCCTGGTGGTCAAACGGACTCTATATAAGATTAAGTTTCTATTGTCTTAGCTTAGTCTACATGCATTTCTATTTTCTCAATATCAATTCCTATCTATTGACTTCGCAGAGTTAGAGATGCGATTGTTACCTTTTTATTAGTTCATCATGAGGTAGCCATGAGATATAACTTTTTTTTTCGGATAAGAAACAATTTCATTCATAAGTGAAATTACAAGAAAGGAAGCCTGTAGGACAATTACAAAAGAACTCTCCAATTAGCAAGGAGGACAGAATAGCTATAAGCAGTAAAGGGAGGAGGACTTTTTAACCAAGATATAGCTATCTATAATAACAATTTTCTCAACAAAAAAAAAGGTGGATTCCTTTTCTTGAAAATTCTTCTATTACGTTCATTCCATAGAGTCCGGAAAAACGCTTGAACAAAACTCTCCCAAATTACTTTGGTCTTTTTCCTGAAAGTTTGACCATCAAGCATAAATGTGATCAATTGTAGCGGTTCATTAGGGATAGTTGAAGGCGGCTTAGTGGTCAAGAGGGCCTTAAGAGATCATGGGTTCAATCTATGGTGCCTACCTACCTAAAAAATTTATTTTTGATGGATTTTCTTGAGAACCAAGGTGTACCTAAACTGGCCGGAACACTCGCAAATATGATGGTTTTTTTATGGTTGTGTACCAAAGAACTACCACTGTGATTGCTAGGGAGAAATTTTCTGCGATCTATAGAAGATCTTAGCAAGTGTCCAGAGGTTAATAGAAGAATATCTGAAAGTTACAGCAATTTAGGATATTTGGGTGAAGTCCCTATTCACCATTTTGACAGCTGATAACCTTGCACTAGAGGGTGATCTATCAAAGATAAAGCAGAAGTGTCCAAAGAAGATACAAGTTTTTATTTCAATACTATGTCTCCTGGGAGTAAATATGATCAAGCTGGTTCTGAGTAAATTCCCAAAACTGGCATTGAAACCAAGCGATCCAGACGTTGCTGGTCAACTAATTTTGGTTGTGGGTGGTGGACAAGAATGTTAGAAGAGAAGGAATGTTTCTAAAAAGTCTTGAAAAGGATACTATGAACTATTGCTGTAATGGCAATCCTATATAGAGTTTGTGAAACAGAGAAAAAAAGTTCAAGTATTCAATGAGGGAATACTAGAGTTGGCAGAAATGCACCCTTTCTTTGTCAGCTCATACAAAAGTGGCCAGCATTATTATAATTAGCTCAGTATACTCACAATGTTGTTAATAACAATGACTCAATAAAATCGTAATTCGAAGTTCATAGACATACTTCAGACTCTTTACAAGTCTTAGAAACCAAATTGAAAATGTGGATGCAGAGAAAACATTACTCATTAGCCACATTTCTAATGTATGAACTGCAATTGAATATCGATGTGGAGAGAAAGTCATGTACTTAGTTTCAATTCTTCGCTCTAGGTTCAAATTTAGACTCTGTTCCATTATGCATGATATTCAAAGTCTGCTTTGATGAAGTATAACTCCATTGCTTTTTTCTTGATAGATGAACTAGTTGCAGATTTGTATGTATAATTTTGAATTGTTCATGTTATCTTTCATCTTTTTTTATCTTCAAATGATGCTTGTAACTGGTTATCTCTCTTACCATTTCAGTTACTAAAATGCTCCACTTACCCTTTTTCTTCTAATCAAGTAGGAATTTGAGAATGCGACGCAAAGCAAACCAATCTCGGAAGCGAAGTATCAGCTACGTAGAACTAGTTCAGCCTCCTTCTAAACTCTACATCTTCGTACAATAGGTATTGGTTCGAGTCTGTTGGAAGAATGTTGCATTGCGTATATATACCGTATATAGAGTAAGCTGAATTTGTGTGGCTCCAATGCTGAGAGTTTGGTTTTTATTTTTATTATTTTTTAACAAAACTAGAGTTTGGTTACTTAAGATGTACATTATTTATTGATCCGTATCTAATTTTCAGTTTTAAAGCAGCAAAAGTGCAATTTTCATACTCTTGGTTCTAAGTTTATGGGATAAACATTTGTCATTAAATTTTAGAATTTGTTTGGAATAACATTTCAAGTGTTAAAAAAACTTAAGTCCATAGTAGATGCACTAAAAAGGGGAACTTTCTAACTTAATAATTCTTGGCTTTGATATGCTTTCAAGCTATGCTTAGCAGCTGTAGATGCACAATTCGTACAAATTAAGGTTTAAAAAGTTTAAATCGTGTAGAAATATTACTAGAAAAGTTATAATGATAAAAAAAATCATAAAATGTGTAATTTAATAAATAAAATTTTACATCCGTTAAATATTTTAATTTTATTACCGGTATTTTGGTTCCATTATATTTTGACAATATTTTTGCAGTATAATAAAAATGCCTCAATTTCTGCCCAAAATCTGTCACAGAAAAGACAGACAAATGTTGAAGAATTAAATTCGAGAATTTAGAAGTTAAAATCGGGAGGCAAGGTCCTCAGGTCAGGGAGGCGGAGTCCTTGGCGGTTCTTTTGTAGCGAAGGCTGTTCTCTACGTGAGAAGGGAATATTTTCTCTTCGGGGTGATTTGGAGCGGGTCTTTCTTCTTCGACGAAGTTTATCAAGATGCGACTGTCTCTCTTCCTCAGTGGCGAGGAAAGACGCCTTCTACCGGGGCTTTGCGAAAGACTCCTTAGGGAGCAGCCGCAAGAGGGCTCCATGGTCACCGACCGGCAGATTCCGCCATGCTTCTACCGAAGTACGGAGGATGGGCGATTGGGAAAGGCATGGTCTCGTAGACGATTTTGTGGTGTTTCTTCTGACGAAGGTTTGGGCATGTCAAAGCTTCATCCTCTTCTAAGGGAGGTGATTCTGATGGAAATGGAGGTCGTAGGTGTTTGAAAGGGTTGGGACGACCTCTGGTTTCGTTCGATCGAGGCAAAGTTAATGTTGTTGGGAGGGTCGAAGACCAGAAGGGTCTTGGGAGGAAAGGTTGTGCTCTCTTAGAAAACTCCAGAAGAACATTGAACGACGAGAGCTCCGGCAATACGTGGTCGTTGGAGGTGTTGGGTTCGGTTCTTCGTCTCCCCTCTCTTTTATGGTTTATTTTTTTTACTTCTTTTATGTTCTATCTATTGGTGTCTCTTGTATTAGATTAAAAGATTTTGTGTTGTTGCGTCTGGAAAAAGAACTTGCTGATAAAGGAGTTTTACTTAGATTAATTGTTTGGCCAGCAAGAGGGTTGAGATGATTTTTCTTAGAATTGCCTCTTTTCCTCTTAGTTTTGGTGGGGTCTCGCACTTCAGTCATCGATATGATTATCGGTTTACCTCCCAAAACACCTCTAAAGTCAACCTTGTTTGTGTTGACAATGTCTCTTTGGTTCTACCTTTTGGTCTCTTGGAAGTTCCTGAGTTTAAGCTGTTGTTCTTGATGCTCTATGTTTCAGTGTTTCTGTTTTCCTTTGGTTTTTAGTTTTGAGAACCATGGTCCGACCTATGGATTAGGGACCATTGTATTAAAGGGGGTTTGTTCCCTCATTTGGACTTTATTTGTAAGCGAGGTTTTTCGCCTTAGTGATGGTTAATGAATTAGTGTTTGTGTTAAAAAAAAAAAAAGGACAAAAGTTCACCTCAAAAACTAAAAAGAAAACATTATCCTAATGCGACAGTCGTGTTGAAAACTACAGAATAGCAATCTAATCCAGCAACTTGAAACCCGAGTAGTTTGACTAAGTAAATACCGTCTAATGTTTTTTGAAACAAGAATCAACTTCTCATTCTAGAATAGGAATACTAGGAAATAATAATAATAAATTTAGATATATATATAAAAAAAAATAATAAAAAAAAAAAAAATCCAAATAGGAGCGAGAAAACAAAACCAAGGAAAAGAGAACCCGAAAGAAAATAAAATTACAAGAAACAGCACAAGAACTAATAGAAGACAAATAAACCAGACATGAAAAAGATTATTATTATATAAAAGAATTTTTCAGTTAACCAACCATCTTAGTTGGCAAATTTTTTGTTAACCATTTTTCTAACCGACAATGATCAACATGTACTTGAAAACTGACTAACCAATTCTAATTCGATTGGTTTCAATCGGTCAATCAATTTTCAAAGAATGTATGAACACCAAAATTGCGTTAAAAGGAGAGAGCGACTAGAAGGGTAGCTTCAAACTCATGAAAAAAAAAAACCAGAACAAGAACTGAGCTTCAAATCCGCAATAAGAAAATTGAGGAAGTTGAGAACAAAGGCAGCAACACCAAGATTCAAACACTCCGAGCCAAAATCAGAAACAAAGCAGCAAGCTTTCACCAGCGCATCAGAAGATTCAGAAGCAGTGACAGTCGAGAGAAGAAACTCTTCAGAACAAAATATGAAAATCATGACCCCAATCAGGAAGAAAAGCACTCAGAATCTTCTTCTAATCTAAAACTGAAATTTCCAAAATATAAAGAAGCACTCATAAAACTGTCTAATGTGAACAAAATATGAACTACAGATGAAATAAATCACTGCTCCCTTTTGGGGGTAACTCTCACTACTTCCAACAAAACTTTCATCTACCTCATATATTAATTCACACTTTTTTTTTTTTCAAAACAATGTCATCTTCTAGGCAATGCCTCTTATCTTCCTACTTTCATTTTTCTTTTCTAGCCAAGGCCTCTCCTTTGTACTCACAGGCAGCAGTCACCACAAAACCTGCTCCTACCTGGAAGAAAAGTTGAAGCAAATATAAGGAGATGACAAAACAAGAATGAGGTAGGGGTCGATGGCACCCCAGGAGGTGGTAAGGGAGCGAGTAATTACTTGACAGTCTCTTAAAACAGCACGCTCCTGAAGTTGTACGTTGCTGCAGATAACCGAACCTTGAATTGAACAACCATCTCCAATGGTAACATGATCCATGACGACGGAATTAGCAATCTACATTGACAGGGGTTGTAAAACTAAAGAGTTAGCATGGTTCTACCAATCAGTTTCAGAAGAATCAAAGATTCAAATTATAAAATTTAGATTAAATTACAAAATTAGCTGGCTCGACAACCTTTTACTATGCAATAGTATAGTACATCTTGACATTAAGAATTTCATACATGACAAAATGATATAGTACAAATTTTCCTCGTGTTAACCCAAAATCTTTAACTGATTCTATCATACCTTCACATTCGAACCTATCCGGCAATGGCGGCCAATTACTGACCGTTTCACGCTACATTTGTCGCCCATCTGTGAACCTTCTCCCAACATACAATGGGGTCCCACCTGAAACCATCCTATTAATTACAAGTGAATATCCAATATAACAAATATAAAGTAACCAGCATTCTGAAGTGTAGATATGAAAACTAACTCAGGAACAAGAATAACAAGGAATGATGCCGGTCTTGGTCTCCATGGATGTTCTTTTTTGTTTGAAATAAAAATGTCGCTTTTCATTTTAGAAGAATGAAAGAGGACTCCGAGGGTCTTTGAGGGAACTCCAGAACTTTTAAAGGGATTGAGAGGTCTTGAAAAGAATTTAAGGCTCATTTGATAATGTTCCCGTTTTTTATTTTTTGTTTTTGTTTCTAATTATTGTTTCTTGTTCCTGTTTCTTTTTAATAAAAAAACAAGAATGTGTTTGATAACTATTCATGTTTCTTGTTTCTTAAAAAAAATAGAAATAGAAACTAAACTTGTTTGATAACCATTTCTTCTTTCTTGTTTTTTTCCCCTAGTTTCTTCATGTTTTTTTTAAAGTTTAACATCAATTAAGTCATATTGTATAAAAATATATTACATGCATTCAAACACTACAATATTAAATATATAAAATTTTAAGTGATCTAATATGAATTAATCATTTTATCTAAAATAAATACAAATTAAATTTGATGCAAAATTAATAACAAATGTGGGACGTTATTACTCTGTCATTCGTCCAAAATAATATCGACTAAAATCAAACTATATTTGCTTTACAATTGTAGTTGAATTAAACTATTTAAGGAGACTAAATGTGTGTTTTAGTGACATTTTATATATAAAAATATTTAAACCTGACTTTAAATATACTAAAAATTTGAATAGTATATATAAATATACTACACAAATAAATATATTACAAAATTAAAATTTATATTTATATTTAAATTAAGATATAAATATACAAATTGAATTCAAATAATATAGATGCACCTCTTTAAATGTTACCAATGAATTAAATATAAATATACAAATAAAAAAATTAAGAAATTAAATAAAATATATAAATTGGAATATTGTGTAAAGTTGGGTCAAACCATGGTTTATTGGGTGAAAATCCAAAAATGGAGTCCAGTAAGACCAACAGAGCAAAACTATTTAAAAAAAAAAAAAAAGAAGGAATGGTGCTGTTAAACAGGAAAAGGAACGGCAGGAACACCATTATGCAGTTTCTCAAAATTTAACTTAATTTTAGAAACGTTTCTCTATTTTTTTAGAAACGATAAATGGGAACGATTATCAAACAAACTAGTTTCTTAAAAATGAGAAACAGAAACAAGAAACGAGAAACGAGAACGTTATCAAACAGACCCTTAGTGTCTTGCTTTGTTTAATGTCTCTCTTTAGACATCAATCTCTAAGGAGACAATTGGAGCGGCGAGTTGGTTATGATTGTTGTTGGATTATAATTGTATGTGATTGAGGTGCACGTAATTATAACACAAATTATTATTGTTTGTGTATGGGGGCAGTAGTTATCATTGTCTATACGAAAATAAGAATAAATATGAACAATGAACAATGATTGGGTCGTACGATTAAGAAAATAAGAACAAATATGAACAATGATTACTTGAGGTTATCACTGTTCATAACCCAGGTAACCCTTACCGGTGGTCCAAACACTGAGCATTCTCTTTGTTATTGGAACCTCAAACGGCCCCCTAAGGATTTTTGTAATTACCAACTAGGCATTATTCTTTTGGATGGGAGCCTTTCTTGTATGGTCATTTTTGGTTTTTTTGGCATCATGTTACTTGGTGGTCTTTTTGTACGGCCTTGTGTAACTTTTATTTTTCCAACAAAAGTTTGACTCTCATATTTCTTCTAAAAAACAAGGAAATTACATTAACAACGGCTTTTACTCCATGATAATACGTTTTAACATTAGAAATTATATACTAGAGATAAAGGTATTTAACTTACGGTTGTTTTTAATCCGAGTTGTGCACGTGCAGAAGGATGAATGATGTTATTTTGAGCAGAGAAAGAGTAACCTGAAAGATGACTTGCCTCCCCAATAACCTGATAAATATTCAATCAAACTTCAGTCAAGAAAATATAATGAGGTCAAGAGAACCAATGCAACACAAAAACGTCAAGAGAGATTTTGGGCAATACAACAAACTCACATCCCGATTTATGTCGCTATATGCTTGAATTGAATATAAACGAGCACAATACTTGCTACTAGGGGGAATATAAACACAACATTTATGCGTTTTTCGAACAGGAATCGATCCATTAGCACCATATGCATGAAGATCATGAAAACTTGTAGTGGATGAATTAGAGAGGATCCGTGATAGCAAGACTTGGTTCTTGTGGTAACCAACCTTCTCACTACCATTTTCTTCCGATTGTGGTGTTCCATTCGATAAAACTTCTGACCTCTACATTCATTGAAGAAATTAAATTAATCTAGTTCAGTTAATATATATACGCCTGCTGTTGACACAATAGAATATGCTTTGGAATTATATACTAACCAACTGACTCCCCACAAGATAGGGTAAAACATCTTGTCTTAAGCTTCTGAAAGAATCTTTTTGATCCAGAGCCTCTAGCAAAGCAGACCTGGGAGATAATGCATGGGAAAATGTATTGAGGATATAAACATCATTATGACTTAAATGTTTGAAGAACCAGGAGGATAATTAATTAGAGACCTTTTGAACGCATACATATACGCATCCATGAGATCAGCTCGGATATCCATCTACATTAAAGAAAGGCAGAGATAAAGGTTCACACTTTACACGAATAAGTCACAATCTATCAATTAGAACTTGGATTCATAAAATGTAACAATCAAATTGAAATTGTGAAAAGAAAAGGCTAACCAACTAGATGAAATAATTGATAGGTTCATAGGGAAGCAAAGCAAAGCAAATCAAGTTCCCACAAAAACTGTGAAGCCTCAAAGGGCCCAATTTGGTTTGGTGCCATACCTTTGATCAAGCACATTAGAAATCAACAGAAAGAGAACTAGGTTTTATAAGGAACTTTAACCAGAAGAAACCTTACAATGTAACAAGTAACAACAATTACCTGGCCAACTGCACGGAGTATGCTCTTCTGAATTTTATAGTCTTTCCCGATTTCAGCACCTGGAAGAAAATATATATGATATAAAGGGGATATGTTGAGTAAAACTCAATAGATAAATTTCATACAAACACTAACCTGTCGCTATATATAGTAAGAACTGCTTGGTAGGATCAAGTCCAACAATATTGTGAACTACTGCTTTCTTGGTCTTATCTTTTCCACCAGAGGTTCCAGACTCTGAAGACCCACCGACTGGAACAGAGCATAGCATTGCAGTAACTACAGCATCATGTCGTCTATGCGCAGCTGCAACTGCACCAGGGCGAACATCAGAAACAAGATCACCACTCACAACCTGCAGAAACGCAAAGGACTAATAACTGTAAATAAACAAAATTACTGAGCATATGTTCTTTAAAGTGCTCGAATCTAACCAAAATATCATTCGCCGTCAAATGGCGAGCAATGGCCCGAAGTGCACCAGCAGTTCCAACATCCTCGGGAACAGAAGTAACCTACAAATAAAAATAAAATTTAATAGAGGCAAATAAAGAAAACTCAGCACTATTTTTCTTTGTACAAAAGGGGGTTTTGCAGGTTAGGAAATCACCATTCTGACAGAAAGTTTGGTGAAACTAGTACAGACTAGAAGAATAGATTTCAGCAATTTTGTTAGGTAACTTTCTCTATAAGTATAACCAACCTATCCACATTTCTCTACTTTTTAAGACAATTTAATGATTGAAAAGGGAAAAAGTAAAAGTAATGTTGAGCATTGAATTTTAATTATTTTTTTTTTTTAAACAAGGATAACCACGCTCGTCCTTAAGTCAGGCACCGGGAGACATCGAAGGAATAATGTCACATGTGAGTTTCAAACCTGGGACCTTGAAGGGAGCAGAGATGTAAGATTATCCATCATAGAGTGGCCTAGTAGTCAAAAGGACTTTAAGTAATTAAGAGGTGATGGATTCAATCCATGATGACTATCTACCTGAGAATTAATTTCTTACAAATTTCCTAGACATCCAAATGTTGGAGGGTCAGGCGACATGCCACGTGACAATAGTCGAAGTGCACGTAAGCTGGCCCGGACAGTCATGGATATTAAAAAAAACAAAGGATGTAAGACAGCAATTGGAGAAATGAGAAGTTTACACCATGCAAGCACAGTATATACCAATAATTCAAAAAAAGATTCAAAGTCCATTCCCTATTTTTGAATAAGCGTTGATTATGTTCTAGCCATGTAGACCACAGGAAAGCCTTGATGATGTTGTCCCATTTACCATCAAACGATCACATGTATTTCAATAACTAGAAGAGCAACATTAATTTACCGCATGCATCCAACACACTTTGGCAACATACAAATGAACATTTTCAATATACAAAATAAACATGATAAACCTTATGGGACCACCCTTTTGGTTTAGGAATAACCTAACAAAATTTTCATTGAGGAAAAAAAAAAAGAATACACAGACCAAAATCCAAGCTCACAAAAAGGAGTTAAACTAAGGAAAATGGCTCCAGTCAAGTAAAATAAAACCTATATAATAAAACCTCATAAAGGTCCTATTATTCCTCTTTTTCCAAAGTTCCCACAAAATAACACGAACATCTACTTGCCATAAAAACCTCTCATTCTCCCAAAAGAGCAAATGGAAATGGAACTCATCGATCATCACTTTGCAACCCATGTGTCTAGCAAACCAAGGGCCAACACTTCAAAGAAACAACTTCAAACTACCAAAATAAAGTCAACTCCGAAGAGTATGATCAAGGTCTTATGCCACCCCAACAACAAATAATGCAACAAAATGATTCTACCAAGCAAGGAAATATTCTCGATAAACTGCTCCAAACATAATAAAGGGAAAGAGATTTGATGAACGCTAAAAGTGGAAACTACTCAAATTATCTTCAAAAGAATTTAATCATCATAGGTTGGCTGGTCAAAAGAGCTTTAAGAAACTAGGAAAGAATGGATTTAATCCTACTCCTTGGTGGTCACCTTCTCCTAATTTCCTACACGTTTCATTAACAACCAAATGTAGTCTGGTTAGACGGTTGTCACATGAAAATAGTTGAAGTGCGCATAAGTTAACTAGAATACTCGCAAATATTTTAAAAATTCAAGCTCCAAAGAAGCCTATTTTATGTCCCTGTTTATAGTCGCTAGTTAAGCCATTGAATCATGGAAGCCTATGTCAGAAAAGTTCAAGGGTTCTTACACAAGGTTGGTTCATTAAAGGATGAGTCGGGAACCTAAGATCAAGTCCAAAGGCATGGTCAATAGGCAACCGGTGGATATTCAAATACCACTCCTAGTTCCAAAGTCGCAATAGACACAAGATGCCAGGTTAGAAGGATAGTCGTTGAGAAAGTATCCCTAATTCAAATCGATATAAGAAAAATGCACGCTGTAATTCTCCCACGCCCGCGTTGAGAAAATGGGGCAAAATGCAATTCGATCATAACAAAACACTCAACCATTCCATAGCCAAGTAGTAAGAAAAAAACAGCTCAGTACCTCTACACGTAGACGACCTTCATAAGCCTCAGATATCCAACTCCCAATCCGAAGAGCAACATCTTCAACTTCAGCGACCTGATACACATATAAAAACACAACAAAATAAAAATTAAAAAATTTTAAAAAAAAACCCTAAACACGGAAAGTAAAATGCAATAATACAACCAAGTAATAAAAGGGACATACAACAGTAACAAAAGGAACATACAACAATTAGATCCTTAAGGTTACTGAGTTCTAAGAGCTCCAAAACGTACGAGAGAACCGGACGATTCGCCACCGGCAGCAGCGCTTTGGGAAGCTCCTGATAGTGAAAACACCAGTCAAAAATCAAAGGGAAGCATAAGAATAATATCAAATTCAAAGTGTAGATTGGAAAATTGAGATTGATTGATGATGAACATTGAAGAAAATAGTTTGGAAGTGAAACCTTGGAAACGAGAGGGACGAGGTTCTTTGAAGTGCCGCCGGCTAAGACCACCACCTGGAAATCCATGGAAGAAGATCGGAGATTTGAAGTGTGCTTTGTGGGGAGTTTTTCAGCTTTTGTTAAAATAGCTTGCGCTCGACAATGGAAATTCTTTTTTTGCTAAATTATAGAAAATGCCACAATATTTGAAAAGCTCGTCAAAATTGCTCCTAAATTTTTAAAAGTTTCAAAAATTGTTCTCAAACTCTATTCATAAATATTCGTAAAAGTTGAATGAAAACCATTAAAATTTAATTTTAAAAATGTCTCTAAACTTTTAAAATGGTTCAAAAATATGATTGACCTTAAAAAACATTAAAAAAAAAAATGCTAAAATTTTATTTCAATAATATTATACATATTTAATTGTTCGTAAAAAACAAATTTTACTTTAGTATTTCTAATTTATGAATTATTTTTATGTAAATATTAATTGTTTATACTTAAATTGTGTTGAGGATTCCAAGTTGAAATGTAATGATACCTCTAGCATTTATATGATTAATGGGTTACTCGCTTGTCAATTGATTTTGAGATGAAATTTCATACTATTCTAATATTGTGTCGGAAGCTCATTAAACTCAAACAAGTCCATGTTGATATCTTCTCGCATTTATAAAATAGATGATTTATTCTACTCATTTTCAATTCATTTAGTTTTCAATTCAAGCTAAACTTTAATAAAAACAATGATAAATATCTTTAAACTTTGAATAATTGAACAAATCTCTATTTCAAAATTTTCATTTATGTTCCAAAATTTATCCCAACAACAATTTGATTCTTTTTTTAAAGGGTTATGCACAATGATTATGATTATGGATTTTAAATTTTGTAACTTATTTGGTCATATTATTATTAAAATGTTAATAATATATTTATTTTCATTACTTTTCACGAAGAAAAAACATATGAATAAAGAAAAAAGAATAACTGTTTTTAAGTACGAATAATTTTAAAAAAAAAATTTAAGGGTCAATGTGTAATATATTTTGTCCAAAAATTATTTACGAGGTTACATTTGGAGGAAAACCGTTTATTCATTGTCAATTGATTCAGTTTTAAAATTACAAAATAAGTAACTCAATTATTTAAATAAATTCAAGCTAAAAAAATATTATTATTATTATTATTATTTTGAAATTGATAAAATAAATTATAAATTATCTTTAAACTTTGAATATTGATAAAAAATCTCTACCTCAAAATATTCATTTATGTTTCTAAATTCATCTTAGCAACAATTTAGGTTCTATTTGATAACTCTCAAGAATTGAGAGTTAAAGTAACTTATATTAATATATTTTTAGACAAAATTTGCCATAATTAATTGATAATCTTTAGAATTTCCCCCCACGTGCTCATTACTACGCTTAAGCGAAATTTCCTATAATTTTCTGGTTATGATACTTTTTGGTGTTCGCTGCAGAGAAATATGCATAACTAGATAAAAATTGTAAGTGTTTAAAAAAAGGAAATTGATACTTTTCAGTTTGTTGCAATGAACATGAGACATAGCGAAATTGAAGAAAGAAGCCACTAGCTCAAGCTGTAATGGCCCAGTTTTCCATTCCGGTTCCCCAGGTATGACTCTCTTCTATTTCGATTGTTTCGTTGGGCCGTTAGGGCAGTTCTAGTCTCTAGGGGTATTTTAGTCATTTTACCCCTAGAGGTAGTTTGGTAATTTATCGGCTTCCAAGGTTGTTCTTACTTTTGACCGAGACCAGGGCTGTTTTTGTGATTTACAGGACTTCCGGGTTAGTTTTGCATTTTGGGAAGTTTCGAGGTTGTTTTGGGTAAAAGAAGTTAAAAGAGAAAAAAAAAAAAAAAAATTGGTTTAAGTTTTACTTCGCCAGGGCTCGAAGGCAGGTTGGATCTGGGATTGCTTGACACATGGCAAAGAGGCTTCTTTTTTCCCTATTTAAGGATGAATACTCTTCACTTGTTTCTTTTCCCTCATTCTCCTCATTTTTTGTCGAAAACCACCTTCACCTTCGCCTAGTCGAGAGAGACCATCACCTTCGCCTAGCGGAGTCCTCTTCCCCAGTGTCGATCTCGCCATCGTGAGCACACTCAACCGAGCCACGCAGATCACCGCACCAGAGATCGCAAGCCTCATCGCCACCGAGATCGCTTTTCGCCTAGCCGCAGAACCGCCGAAGCCGAAGATCGCACACCCATGATCCCGTTAGCTCGCATCGAGACCGTACGCACATCAGGCATTGATCTACGTCGTTGTTCTTCATTTCGCCATGCCAGCTGGCCTTCGATCCGCTCGCCCACGCGATCGCTGCCCAGCGTTCGCCTAGCTTTACACAGTTTTGCCGAGTTCAGCTGCACAGCTTCGCTGTCTAGTGCGCAAGCCTTCGCCTAGCTGCACGCAGTGCTTTGCCCTACCGAGGTTTGCCACACATTTCGTCCGCGTCGCCCAGCCGTGAGGTTTCACCTTCGCCTTCACCAAGGCCTTGCCGTCGAGCCTGTTCTTCTCAATTTTGTGTAACTTTTCCCGAGCCCTGTTCGTTGGTTTTTCCAGACTTGTTGTAGCTGCTAGTTTTAATTATTTGCATGTTATTATTTGTCTAGGTTGTTACTTGTGTTGATTCTCTGCAACTCTATGAGCATATTTCAATATTGTTTGTCCTACTTGTTTCCAGGTAAGGATTTCTTACTGGGGTTGTATGGGCCCTGCGATTCATACATTGATTGCATTCTTGTTGCCTGTTTACTGTTTACAAGCATGTTAATGGATAGGATTGTGTGCTGTTCTGTTTCCTGCTAGCATGTATTGTTTCCTGTTTCTACATGTTAGTACCATGCTAGGTTTATTCTTTCCGGCATGAATTGTGATTCCAGTTGATAAGCTTGTAGTGCCATGCTGGGTTGTATCTATTGTTGAGCATGTATTGATCTATCAGGAAACGAGTTTGTGTAATATTAGCTAGCTTTGGTTAGGTTGTCTTCATTTAGAGGCTGAGAGTGGACATAACGTACTTTGTCCCCACAGGTCGGGACCAGTGAGGATAGGTTCCCGCCCCCGGCAGCCGGGTGTGGTCTAACTCACCACAACGGCATAAGCCTAGCCTGTAGCCTGCTAGAGCAGAACCCCTCCAATGGTGTAAGCCTGCCTTGGACAGTTCTTAGCTTCAGGCGTTTGGTGGTTCAGGCTGTTACAGTTGAGTGTCGCGGGTGTCGCACTACTGTAGATCAGTGACATTGGTTCTGAGTCTTTAGGCATGTATACCTGGACCAGCATAGTTTGTCTTAGACCCCCGGCATTTACACAGTTTGCAGCAGCATGCGGTGTGCGCACACATGCATTAGACGCCGGGAGGAGAGCTCCCTCGGGCTAATGTCGTTAGTACACCACTTTCGTTCCAGTTTAGAGCCAGACACCGGGTACTCTCCCAAGTGTCCCAGGATCAGCTAAGAGAGTTGATCAGGATCAGTTTTGAGAGCTGGTCACTTGGCCGAGGGTATGAGACTCTCGAGGATTATCTATTTGGGATTAGTTTTTGAGCTGGTCATTTGGTCGAGGGTAAGAGACCTTCGAGTATTACAGATCGGGATCAGTTTAAAGAGCTGATCATTAAGCCAGAACTGTTTACATGTATACTAAGATGCTAGATGATTTGATGTTTCGTATTGTGCCCCGGTTTGAGATTCTTACTGAGTACCTTTGTACTCACCCTTATTTTCTATGGTTTTTCCACCAGGTAACTTAGGACGGCACTAGGACAACTAGCGGAGGAGCTGACTGATTATAGGAGCTACCGGCGCCACTCTATTATTTATTTATTTATTTCAACATGTAGTTGGACACGGAGTCCGTAGGGGTTTTTTGCATAAAGTTATTTATGTTGTTTTGTGGATGTTTTAATAATACTCTGGCCAGGGATTGTTTTAAAGTTTTAAACAGGAACTCTGAATTGAATGCTTTTCTTTTTAGGAGTTAATGTATTTCGAATTGTTTTCACGGACTTATTTATCTTTAAATGCATGTATGCTGAGTAAGAACCATGTTTATGAATGTTTTAGAGTCGGGTTCTTACACAAGCAAAGGCAAGCCCCAACGAAGACAATCCAAGAATCCATTCTGTGTCGCCCTAACGAAGCAAGATTTAAACACAAAGAGATGGGTCATTAAAAATATCTCATCCAAGGGACGCGTGGCAAAGATCAGGAAGTCTACGATCAATCTCGACCGTTGCTTTGTGTCCGCTCTAACACAGCCGACAACGCAGATCATGGAGCAAGAATGTCAAAAGTAGAGCAGACTTTCGGCCGAGCAGGATCATAGAGCAGGCTTTCGGTAGAGCAGGCAGTCAACAGAGCAATGATCGTGGAGTAGGCCATTCGCAGAAGCTGTCGAGAGCTCTATAAAAGGTGAGAGGCATCATCGTGTAAAGGGTTCAGAATTTTTGGAGCATTTTTCTTCAGTCATCATTTTCAGAGCTTTCTTCTTCGTTCCAACCAAAGTTTTACTTGCAGGCGGCAGAGCAATGATTGTAGAGCAGGCCATTCGCAGAAGCTGTCGGGAGCCCTATAAAAGGCGAGAGGCATCACCTTGTAAAGGGTTCGGAATTTTTAGAGCATTTTTCTTCAGTCATCATTTTTTAGAGCTTTCTTCTCCGTTCCGACCAAAGTTTTACTTCCGTTTAGATTTCAAGCCGCCGAAGCGATTTTGCCATGCTTTAGTTTTTTATTGCTTTCTAGCCTAGTTTACTTGCTTTCTAAGACGTTTTACTTGTAATCAGAGTTTCACTAGAGACATTCGAAGTTCATCAAATTCCAAGAGTTTCTTATCCCTCTAACTTTACTTGGTTTTTATTTCGTGCACTTTCTATTTACTTAATCTTTGTTTAAAGCATGTTTATCATTTCTTCATCTGTTCTAAGTATGTTTACCGATATGAGTAGCTAAATCCATTATCAGAAGGTTATGGGAAAGTAAAGTATTTCGCTTGAGCGAAGGGGTTAGCGAACAGAACCGTTTATGCATGTTGTCTACATTTCGTTTGACAAACTGTATGTATAACTTTACTTCGTTTCGAGAGAAAAGAGTAGAGCAAACTTGGATGTATAACATTAGGATTGCTAGGCTTGCCTGCTAACCAAAGAATCCTTAGAGATAAGGTTCGCCTAATGCCGGAGTTGTTCAATTATAGTTTGTGTTTGAGAGAACCGAACTGAGAGCTCGAGAGAGCCAAGAGAAACTTACCAGTTGTTCGTCCTCGCTAACTGCGTCGCTTAAGCGAAGCCCCTGAAAACCCTAAACCTTTCTGATATTGAGTCTCATATTCTTCTTTAGTTATTTCACTTACTTAGATCATTTATCTACTCACTTCATCAACCAACTTGTCACACCTGACTCTTGCACGAAAACAAATAAAAAACATAACAAAAATCCTTATGAAAAAATGACCTGTACTTAGATTAAAACTCGCTACAACAAGACTGTGTATACTTGCACACCTTGGGAAATCACACACATTTTTGCTAGAATTGAGTCATTATTTCGCTTTGACAAAGGCTTAACGGTCCACTTCATCATTTTCTTTAATTATTATTTCTTAATTGTGGTGTATCAGTGTTAAATCTCAACAAGTTTTTTACTCCGTTGTCGGTAATTTTTCAAACTATTTTTAATTTGCAGAGTATTGCAAGAGTAGTGCTTAAAAGTCAAACTAATTTGCGTGTTTATTATAGGGGATTTCGCTAAAGTTTATGCGAATGTAGAGATTGTGGAACCCTTCGATCCCGAGCCTGAGTGAAACTTACTCAGAAGAAGAAGGAACAGAAGGCAAAATCGTACTATGAGGATGGCTGAAGCTAATCAACACAATATGCCAGCCAGAAATATTAAGGCAAGGCCTGAATATCCAGTCGAACCAAATTATGAACATGCAGATCAATTTCTCGCTATCCCTATTATGATGGTAGACGATAGGGACGGAGTGGTCAGAGCCTATGCCACCCCCAACATTACTGAATTTATGAGAGGACGAATTAGACCAGATAACGGGGTGCGTGAGTTCGAATTTAAGCCTACGATGAACACGCTACTCAGCAAAAGGCCCAGTTTCACAGTTTAGCGAGCGAATATCAGCATAACCATTTATGGGAGTTCATGGGTGTATATGACTAATTCATTATTCCAGATATGATCCGAGACAATCTGAGGTTGAGCTTATTTCTGCACTTGTTACAAGGAAAAGCGAAAGAGTGGTTGTACAAGTTGGATAATCTACAAGATATATCATGGGAAGAAATCGCGAGGCGATTCTTGTTAAAATACTTTCCACCAAAGAAGATGATGCAACACCGCGACGAGATCGTGCTATTTTGACAAGCCGAAGACGAATCAATAGCCAAAGCGTGGGATCATTTCAAAATGATCTAGCGTAAATGGCCACATAATGGATTTCCCTACTGCGTCCAATTTAAGCTTTTCTATGACAGTTTAAGCGAAGCTGCTAAGCTAGTGCTCGATGCTTCGGCATCTGGAGCGCTCCTATCGAAAATATACAATCAAGCGATAGAAATTGTTCAAAGGATAGCCCTTAATACCAGTCAGTGGAAAGATGATGTGTACTCGGACATCAAACCAGAAGTGAAAGTTGAATCAACTAGCGATTCGGTGTTAAAGCAACAAGTAGCAGAGATGCGAACGATATTGTTCAATATGAAAAATGGAAACAACGCTAATAATGGAGTCCAAAGTGTTAATTCTGCACAATTGAACTTAGCGAACAATCAAGTGCAGCTTTCTCTCATAGAGTCATGTGTCATGTGTAGCAAAACACATTTCTACTAAGATTGCCCCTAGAACATAGCATCGGTGTATTTCGCGTAAGCGAACCCATTTTCAAACATATACAATGCTGGATGGCAAAACCATCCTAATTTCTCTTGGTCTAACAATGCTAATGCAAGTAACTCGAGCAACCAAGAATTTCTGCAAAGACACAATGGAAATGGGCCAGGTTTTGGTGCACTGTTATGCAAAAAGAGGTTTTAGACTTTGCGTGTAGTTCGCATTCGCAAACGGTGATGGTTTCTCTTTGCTACTTTCGAGTACAAGTGTACATAGATTTGTTATAGCAAGTTTTGATAAGTAAAGATCGTCTCCACTGGGAATTACAGCAAGTTCATTCTTGTTAAAATGTGAGAATTGTAAAGAGTGGAAGGTGGGTTGATTAATATTGAGGTCTTAGGAATCTAAGTGTTAAATGATCAGAAGTTCACTAAAGTCATTTATAAACCGATGCTGCGGGTTAAAACAATACTACGATTAACTTAGCTAAACCTTCTCTCGAATGTCTTCGGCTTCCATTAGTTGTAGACTAAGTTGCTAATAAACCTTTCTCTAAATGAATGTGAATTGTAAACGCTAATTGACAAAACCTAGTGAAGCATACAAAGGTGTTTACGACCTTCTCTCAAAGTCAAGTAATCTGCAGAGGAATTTCTCAACTCTCCCTACATACAAATTTACATGCAAATATACTTAGCTAATTTTGTTTTACTCCTACGCATCAGCTAACAATTAACACTTAGCCACTTCAGAAGAGGAAATTAGTTAGACATGCTGATAAATAAAACTCACGAAATTGCATGAAGAATTGCCATTAAATTCAATAAAATTAAAGTCATTACAAAGTTGACAAATGAATTGCAATAAATAAATAACAAGGAAAAGAAAACAAAAGTAAAGAAATACTGAATTTGCTAGGAAATGGCTGGCTAGCTCCGACAATACTTCGGAATCACTTATGCAGCCAGCCGTATACAATCAATACCACAAGAACTATAATTTTGATCTCTCAATCGTTGACCCCCTTCTCAGTCGTAAATATTGGTTTATAAAGGACGAGTTGCTACGTCCGCAATTTCTGCAATCACCCCACGATCTATCCACTTAGCATAATTTTCGCTTGACAGCACGTCTTGCGGTTATGTTCAGTTCTCGATTCTGCTTTCGATTTTCGCCACGCGTCCCTGTCTATGATTCGATCTTACCATTTCGCTTCGCTTATTTGGCACAACTTCAGCGAATATTCCTTGCATACACAACAAACATTAAAAGCTCTAATTCTCGCTAAATACGACAAAAACACTTCACCTTACTCAGAAAGCTATAAGGCTGCTATATTCGCTTAAGTTCGTGGTTAGCGAATCATTCTTTCTAAATTTTACATGAAATGGAACATAATTGCATCTATACTTACTCAATTAACTCACAATTCTTGCGAGTTATCACACCCCCAAACTTGAATTATTACTCGTCTCGATCCATTAGTGAGCAAAACAGTTAGCAAATCATAAATACCTTACCTCCATCGCAACGAATGTTATACCCAAATTCAAACTGAAATCAAAGCATGTAAATACATGACTCGTTGAAACTTCTAGACTCCACATACTCTATAGTTAACTAATGCTGCTAATGCCGTTTAGACTTCAGAAAGTTCTACTATGCAAGTATGCCCCAATTAACACTCGCGAATGTTCGTAAGTAGCACCCTCTTTATTTTAGTTCCCGTATCCTCTAGCTCAGATAATTCCTACTCACTTGGCCAACCTTCATTCGTTTACTTCAATGATTGGCTTACTTTTGCCGAAGCGAATACTCTCCTTTTACAGTTCGTAGAATTTCAATCCCTTTTTAGTTTGGGAGAATTTCCAGACTTAGGCTTCTAACCCTTTGATTCGCTTCGCTTCTCTCTTTATTTTGTCAAGTGTCAATGTTAGCAGTTTCTTTGTACCTCCCAGTTGGCTTCTTTGACCTTATTTTCTATCAGCAACGAATCTCAGTTATGCAAATATATATATATTGTAAGGACCCGACCCATGCTAGGGTCCCAACCTAGGTCTCTACCCTAAATGCATGGATTAACCAGAATATACGAGGCATACTGAAATTACTCATTCATTAAATAAATCAAGTCAACTCAAGTTTTAAATAAATAGTCAAGATCCAGTTCGAGTACCTTAGTAAAACATAAGAAAAACAATTGAAAAATCCTTAATGCAAGGTAACATGCCTCAAAACCAGTTTGTGTGGAAGTAAGGTTTAAAGAAATTAATAACAAGACTCATTAACAAAAGATAATGTCATCCCATGGTCCATCAGCTCCAATCAGCCACCCTGGTATATCACGTGAGTACTCGTGGAGAACCACAGAAAGAAGGGTGAGTCTTAAACTTAGTAAAGATTCTATGTTAAAGCATATAAGCATGTAAACATGAGAGGCAAACATAATGTATCAAAATCATCATTGGGCACAAACCCCTCCAAGTAAACATATTGGGCGCAAACCCCTCAATAAACATATTGGG
>JBBMKA010000009.1:3858938-3876832 GCA_037833695.1 Sechiopsis laciniata | reverse complement strand
GGAGCAATTTGGCAACGGTTATCCAGAGAAATGAGTTCAAATATTTCAAAAATTTCATGCCAGATTGTTAATTTTTTTGAAGCAACAGTACAGAGGGGAAATATAGAGGGCATGGAGAACTCCAAATCTATGAAGCACGAACATGGACATGGGACACTGGCACGGTGAAACGCCATTTTCTAAAAGACTAGGACACGGATACATTAAAGATATGCTTAAATTTAGCATAAATTACTAAATATATTATACTAAAAAGCATATAATGTAAAGTTAATTACAATAGACGTCGGTTAGGCATGCCGCGTGGGAAGTGGCAAACGAGTATTTTAGAGAATGAAGATAAATGTTTTGTCATGAAGAAGAGGAAAAGGTGGTTGATTTTTTGAAATAAATGAGAAAGATGACTTTATTTGTTTTTATTTTGCCTTTTCCTTTGCCTTTTTATTAGGTAGTTAACTAAAATATTAATTATTTTGGGTTTAGACTTTTAACATTTGGGCTCAAAGACTACACATGTTTACAAGATGTGTCCAAGATGTGTCTCAAGTGTGTCCAATTATTAAAAAAATAATGAAAAATAAGAATATATAAAATGGCATGTCGGACACAGGTCCGAGAAGTGTCCAGACAAATGTGTGTCCGATACGTGTTCGACACGGATTCTTTCCCTATTTTGAAGTGTTCATGCTTCATATCTCCAAATGAATGAAATGATGTCTTTGATCAAAGAGAGTTAAGATTGTAACATCAACTGTTATCAATTATTCATTTCAACTGAAACAATGCAATAACACTAGTCTTGTAACTTAGGAGTCAGTTCTTTTCAAAAAAAAAAAAAAAAAACTTAGGAGTCAGTTATAGATCTATTTCATGATTTTTCTAGTCCAGAAGTTCTCCAAGGACCAAAGTGTTTTCAGTTCACGGAAATTGAATTTAAAAGCTACAACCCAAAAATCAGAAAATTCTGAGTTCTTATAATTTCAGGTTTTCGCATACTCCAATTTAATTGGCATTGGCATGATACCACAATCAATTCTTTATTGTATCAGTAAATAAACAAGCTATTTTACTCATCATACGAAAAGCCATGAAGTCTTTTAATTATATCACATTGACATTATTGCATTTTTCACACTTGAAAGTTTAGCTTGAAAGAAACAGGGACTTTCCCGTCAAATGAATGCTCAGCAACAGAATTGTGGGGTGTTATATTGCTCATCTCTTCCTCTTGAAGTTCTTTGTTCCCTTTTTGTGATTGCTCAAATTTTCATTCCTTTAAATTCCTTTGGAAATTTAGATGCACTCTTCCCTTACATATTTCCTCTTTTCTAACAATGCTCTCGTCATCGATCATGGATTTGATGGTTTCTTATTTTGGCTGTAAACAGGGTTCCTGGCCATCGACCTTTTTAGGTCTACCACTAGGAGGCAATCATAGAGCTCTATCGTTCTGGGATCCTATTTTTGAAAGAATGGAAAAGAAGCTTCATAATTGGAAATATGCCTTTATCTCTAAAGGAGGGAGACATACTTTGATACAGGCTACTCTTGCTAGTATGCCAATTTACTTTTTCTCTTTGTATCAAGTGCCCACCATCGTTGTTAACCGTTTAGAGAAGACCCTTAGAGATTTCTTTTGGGAGGGCTCTAAAGGAGAAGAGGGATTACATAATGTGAGGTGGGAGATCACTCCCTAAATTAATGGGGGGTCTTGGTATTGGCAATTTGAAGCAGAGGAACAGAGCCTTATTAGCCAAGTGGATTTGGCATTTTCTTCATGAAAAATCTGCTTTATGGAGGAAGCTTACCGATGCGAAGTATTATGGTTCTTCTGCTGGTGAGGGATGGCCATTACCTATTTCATCCACTAGTTACAAAGGACCATGGAGATTTATTTGCTCGACATTAGAGATTATACGCTCTTATACTTCTTGACAAGTTGGTAATGGGGCACACATTCGTTTCTGGAAGGACCGGTGTGGCTGCCTTGCGGTGTCTTAGTTCTACCTTTCCTAGGCTTTTTTGCCTTTCAACCGATAGGGAGCTAGTGATAGCCGAGGTGTGGGTTCAAGGATCTGGTGCATCGAATTTAAGGTTGCGTCGAAATCTTAATGACTTGGAGGCATTAGAATGGGTTGTTCTCTCTATTCATCTGGATCGTATCGCATTACGGAACTGTCCTGACTCATGGATTTGGGACATTGATTCATCACATTGTTTTTCTGTTAAGTCACTGTTCACAAAATTGATTGGCGATAATAATGCAGTTCAGTCTCCACTTTATTCGGCCATTTGGGAGGATGTTTATTCGCAAAAGATTAAAATCTTTTTATGGGAGCTCAGTAGAGATGCGGTCAACACCATTGATAGATTGCAATGCAGAATGCCTTACATGTCCCTTAGTCCAGGCCGTTGTGTTCTGTGTTACAGAGATAATGATTGTCAACCTCATTTGTTCATCCATTGCAGTTTCACTCATGGTCTTTGCTTGAGTTTTTTAAGGGTTTTGGGTGGACATTGGTCCTACCAAATGATATTGATTCTTTCCTTCTCACTATTCTGGTTGGACATCCTTTCCAGGGTTTGCGAAAGCGGCTATGATTATTTATTTGCAGAGCTTTCTTATGGATAATTTGGGGTGAGCGGCATAAAAGGATTTTTAAGGACAATAACAAGAGCCCAGATCATCTGCTAGAATTAACTTTATCTTGGGTGTATTTTTGGTGCAAAGATAAGCCCCCTTTTTCTTGTTATAATCTTCCTTATTTTATTTCAAGCTGGAAATCTTTTTGTAAGCCATGAAGGCATCGGGATTTTGCCCTCATTTCATTCAATCAATGAAATTGTTTCCATTTCAAAAGAACGACATGCTCTCATCTCTTCAGAAAGAAATCTATTTCTTTAAGGAAAAGGTGGTAAACAGCCTCTTTGAACGTGGAACTATATTAACGCACCTGAAATTTGTTGTATGCAATGCGTCGATCAAATTCTTGGAGAAGAATGTCTTCTTCCCTTTGTGTCATCTCCCATACATTTCCATCATGGCCTTTGGATGTTGTTTCCCATCCATCAGGCTTGTTTCTGAAATCTGAAGAGCTTGGAACTTTTGAATGGTTTAAATCATCATTGACAGACTCAAAAATCCTGCAATCACAATAGGTTTTGCTCAAAAGAACAACAGAAACACATGGCAGTAACTTGCAGACATATCATCCTTATTTTATTATAATTTCTATTTGGGGTTTTGAATGACCACCCCCTCGATTATGCTTGAGTAATGACCAATCCATTAATCTCTAGCCGCTTAGCTCAGCTCACCCCAAGTCAGAGCTCTCAAACACAATGATTTTAAATTATTAAGTATTTTGAACTTCAATATAGGTACCTTGAAACATTTCAAACCCTATTTCTTTTCTTTCGTTCAACAATTTGGGTGGAGGATTCAAATTTATGATCGTTTGGTCATAGGCACACACTTATGTTATTTGACCTATTGCTCTTGTTCCATTACAAACCCTATTTATTTTTTAATTCAACAATTGGGATGGAGGATTCGAACTTATCACCGCTTGGTCATAGGTACACACTTTTGTTGGTTTAGCTATTACTCTAGTTCATTTCAAACCCTAATTAGTATTTCCTTAACATGCTTTTTTTAGTTGAAAGGTGGAGATTCGAATATTCGATATTTAATCGATTATATAGTCTAAACCATACAATGTCATAATGCTCAAAGACATTCCCAACCCTAATTTACATAATATGCTATTTAAACCTAATTAACAAACATCTATGCTAGATAACATGAGGCTTTAACTAAAAAAGAGAAAGAAGAACTCACTCAGAGCAGCTATCCATCAATCTTTCAATGTCATTCCCACTGCCTGTAATGGAATCCCCCAATCTAGCCTCCTCTTGCTTCTCAATCTCTTTCATCCACAAATTGGCATGAATCCTCTGCTTCTTCAATCTATAATCCTTCTTTATGTTTTCCAAGCTATATAGCGACCCGCCGCCATGGCCATCACCATCACCATCCTTCTCTTGCTGATTCATTCCTTGCTTCTGCGGTTGGTTCGCTTTTCGCCTCTCATCCCAATTCTCATTCATGTCCTCAACAAACGCTTTGGTCTCAGCATCCACATCCGAAGGCAACACAATCGTAGGGTTCCCAGACGGGCAGTTCACATCACTCTCCCATGGCGCTTTGTTCTTCGGCGAAAGATCTTCCGGAAGCCAAGCAGATTCCCAAGTATCGTTCCACTCATCGTCGCCATTTCCTAACTTTCCGATTCTTGAGGAAGAGGAAGAAGACAAGGCTCTACCATGGAAGGAAGGACCGAAATGGATTTGGTTGATTTGAAGAGGCAGTTCGAGAATTTGATTCTTGTTCGTTAAATAGAATTTTCTAATGCGATGGAGGGAATTCATCTGGAAAAAGAAGAACAGAGATTTCGATTGGAGAAACCTGGTTGAAGATAGAGGGGATTGGCGCCAACGAAATGCGGAGAACTGGGAGATAAGTAACTGTGATTGCTCGGATAGGCGAGAAAGCGTAAGAGGAAGTGAGCGCCGTTCGAGTTCGTCGGAATCTGAAACTGCAGCAGTTGAGGTTGCACGTACAGCGGCGACCGCTGAGACTGCGTCGTGCGGAGACGGTGGCGGAACGTGAAATAGGGAGTTTAGGAAAGAAGAAGCTAGGACGGTTCAGAAATATTAAGAAAATAAATAAATATTTTTTATTTTGTGGGGAAATTTTTGTAGGAGAGCTTGCCTCTATTTCTCTTTTCTTCTCTCTTTTTTGTTAAAAATTGTCAAAGTTTAATCTCAAACTGTTATCAAATTAATACCAACAACATTTTAGGAAAGATGAACATGATTGAGAGAAGATGTTCTCAAGGGGTGGTGTCTAAGTTGAAAACTTAGGACTTTGAAGGTATGTTTTTCTCAAGGTCTCGAGTTCAAGACTTACTTGTGACATTATTCCTTCATTGTCTATGATGCGTGCCCTAGAGATGGGCGTGATTAAAAAATAAGAGAATTCTCATTTCATTGGTGTGTTTACAAATGTAGATTACAACTATATTGTCAACATGACTCAACGACATCAATGTACACCTAATGATCATGAAATCATAAGTTCACCTCCAATTATTGTAATCTAAAAAAAAAAATTACAATCATATTGTCATAATTAAGACTTTTTTTTTTCTTTTTTAAAAAAGTCATAAGGGAGGTTTATCATGGCTAAACAAAATATAATGTAAGTAGTGGGAAATAATTAATTAGTGGGTATAATAGTTTATAGTACAAACTTTTATAACCGAATGAGTCAGTAGCATAATGGTTTCATTGTTTGCCTGTAACGTCATAAGTTCAATCTCAAGAATCGGTATTTACCCACCCTTCCCCAATATATCTCAAAAAAAATAATAAAAAACACACACTTTTATATTCATCCTGTGGAAAAAAATCAATTTTTATTCCACGGGAAGTTATGTCCATTATTATTCATTTATTTCTTTAAAAAATATCCAATTTTACTTTAAACTTTTGTTTTCATCAAATAATTATGGAAATTTGCCGTAAATAGTAAAATTTAGCACTTTAAAAAAAAATCATGCAATCTCAAAAAAAAAAAAAAAAGCATGCATAGCAAAATATTTCAAATTTCATTATTTTTCAATCTATTTTTACTTATTGTTTTTAACTTGATTGAAAATATCAGCTTCACTTAATTGATTCATCAATTTTAGACATTCATTTGTGAGCTTGATTAAAACCATCGGTTCAACTTGATTGAATCAATTTTACCATGCTCGAATTCTTCGTGAAATTTTGACATCTCAAGAAAATAAAAATCCTTATTCATGAAAAATTCCCTAAACCCTCAAATTTTTGTATCTTGATCAAAAAGGGATGCAATTTTAACTCTTATTAAAATTTTGTTCCAAAACATAGATCTGGTACAATTTCAAAGAAAAATAACATTTGAGCTGAATATTTTGTTGGAATTGACAAGTTTGGCAAGATTATTCAATGTTTAATTTATGTGTTAATTATACTTAATTTTGTTAATTGTCATGATGAATTTAGCTATAAAGAAAACCTGGTGTCTAATCTCACTTGAGAGGTCGGAAGTTTGAATTATTCTATAGAAATTATCAAAGAATATATGCCAAATATGTATGATTTAGTAACATTTTGTATTTAATCTTCTACTTGAAAATTTGAAATATTGTTAAATTAAAAAATAAAATAGATAAACCAAAAGAATGGCAAATTCACAACTCATTGACTATCGAAAAATGCATCCAAAATCATTATGATTGACCTATGAATGAAGATGACCTTAGAAATAAAAAAGTTATATATTTAATTCATGATAATTACCTATCTAAAACTAATTTCCTACGCATAAAAATAGTTGATGTATGCTTGTTAGCAGACCCTGACCCATAAATATCATAAATATCATGTTTGATATAGCCTCCCTCTGCGACCACAAGTTCTTCTACCTCACTACCTTCTTGCTCTTTGGTCAAGGGCACCATCCATTTTTTTCACAAACAAGCCTCACTCCTCGGAATCCAGCAACGAAGACTGCTATTGCCCGTCTCTCTCCCGGATTCTCCGACATCTGAAAGAGCTTTAGCTCTGCAAAAATCCGACTTCTTCCCCAACAATCTGAAGATTTCGACCTACCAACGAGTCATATGGAAAGGTCTGCTCTGACTTTGAAGCTGACACTCCGACTGTCACTGAAGGTTAATCCAGCCCCAAAGCTCTTGAAGACGGATATCAGAAAGCATTGACAATAGCATTGGAGCCTCTGGGAACCAATTTTGGAGAATTTTCTGATATTGAAGAGCCGACTATTGACCTGTTCAATTCTCATCCCTTCGCTAGCCAAGCTTGGGCTCTATATCAGCATCATCCACTGTGAAGAAAACCAATTTTGCCAAGAGAAAGAAGAAGGGCTCTAGGGAGCTCATTAATCTTTGCACTAATATGGGGTATTCCTCTAAGGCATCATCTTCTCGGAGAAAAGGATCAAGCTACAATGAAGACTCCCCTTAGCCGTCTAGTCTTGCTCTCGGGTTCTAGGATTGAACAAGGACAGTTCTTTCTTAAGTCCTTTGTTGTAGGTGTTCTTTTGTTTTTGGGATCTCTGTATGCTTTGGATATCTATGTATTTCTGGATATGGCCCTAGCTTTTAGTTTTTTGTTTGATTACCAAAAACGAAAAGATTCAATCAGCGATTGAAATATATCGAACTCGCATAAAGATTAAAAGGAAAGCCACAGAAGTGCAAGGGAAAAACAAAATTTTAACCTCCAAAAGAACACATTATCCTGATGTGACAGATGGAAGAAACAATGTTCAGAAGAATAGAAGCTAGTACAGAAAAGGAAACAGAACTGAGCAATTTGAAACATGAATAATTTGACTAAGTAAATGATCTCTAATGTGAACAAAATATGAACTACAAATGAAATAAATCAAGAAGAATACAACAAGTAAATGATACCCAAAAAAAAAAACAAGAAATACTGATTCTATGATGTCAATCACTCACTGCTCCCTTTTGGAGGCAATTTCATTACCTTTAAACAAAACTTTCATCTACCTCAAATATATTTAACCACACTTATTTTTCTTCAAAACAATGTCTTTTTCTAGGCAATGTTCTCTTCCTAACTTCATTTTTCTTTTCTAGCCAAGGCCTCACCTTTGTACTCACAAGCAGCAGTCACCACAAAACCTGCTCCTACCTGGAAGAAAAGTTGAAGTATTAGGAGATGACAAGAGAGGGTAGGGGAGGGGGTTGATGGCGCCCGGGCTCGAGAGAGGGGTGTGAATAATTACTTGACAATCTCTCAAAACGGCGCGCTCTTGAAGTTGTACATTGCTGCAGATAACTGAACCTTGAATTGAACAACCGTCTCCAATGGTAACATGATCCATAACGATGGAATTAGCAATCTGTATTGACAGGCATTGTAGAACTTCGAGTTAGCATGGTTCTACCAACATGAATATATTTTTGAATAATTAACTTCAGAAAAACCATAAATGATATATGAAATGTTACAACAAAAAAAAAAGTTAAGAACCAAGAACAAAAAATGGAGTTTAAGAAAGAAAACTAGGAAACTACTACATCAACAACGTTTAACTATATGACAATACTGCATCCAAACATTAGGAATTTTATAGATGAAACAAATGATATAGCACAACAAATTCCTCATTTTATCCCAAGATCAATAACTGATCTACTATACCTTCACATTGGAACCTATCCGGCAATGGCGGCCAATTACCGATCGTTTCACGCTACATTTGTCGCCCATCTGTGAACCTTCTCCCAACATACAATGGGGTCCCACCTGAAACCATCCTATTTAGTACAAGGGAATGTCCAATATAACAGGTACAAAGTAAACCAACATTCTGAAGTACAGATATGAAAATTAACTCAGGAACAAGAATAGAAAGGAATTGATGTCGGTCAACAAGTATTTTACCTTTTTAACTCTGAAGTTTTTAAAAGGGTTGAGAAGTCTGAAAAAGAAATTTAGTATCTCGCTACATTCAGGGCCTAGTGGTTAAGAGACTTTGGAAAACTAAAAGGTGATGAGTTCAATCTATGGTAAATACCAACCTATGATTTAATTTCCTATGAGTTTTCTTGACAACCAAACATAGTAGAATCTAGCAGTTTTCTCGGGAGAATAGTGAAGGTCATAACTCATAAGCTTGTCCAGACACTTGCAAAAAAAAAAAAAAACATTTACTACCTCTCTTTGGACAGCGATCTCTAAGGATTTTTGGAATTACCAACTAGCCTTTATTCTTTTGAATGGGAGCCCTTTCTTGGCTCTTTCTTGTTTGGTTATTTTTTTTGTTTCGTTTGGAGTCATGCTACTAGGTGATCTTTTTGTAATGTGTAACTTTCTTTTTTTTTTTTTGAAAAAAACAAGGAAATTACATCGACAACCTTTCAGTATATGAGAATAAGTTTCAAGATTAGGAATAATATACTAGAGATAAAAGGTATTCAACTCACGGTGGTTTTTGATCCGAGTTGTGCAGAAGGATGAATGATATTATTTTGTGCAGAGAAAGAGTAACCTGAAAGATGACTTGCCTCTCCAATAACCTTACAAATATCAAATCAAACTTCAGTAAAGGAAATATAATGAGGTCACGTCAGGAGAATTAATGCAACACAAAAAGGTCGAGAGGGAGTTTGAGCAAAACAATGAACTTACATCCCGATTAATGTCATTGTAAGCTTGAATTGAACATAAGCGAGCACAATACTTGCTAGTGGGAATATAAACACAACATTTATGCGTTTTGCGAACAGGAATGGATCCATTAGCACCATATGCATGAAGATCATGAAAACTTGTTGTAGATGAGTTAGAGAGGATCTGTGATAGCAAGACTTGGTTCTTGTGGGAACCAACCTTCTCACTCCCATTTTCTTCCACTCTTGGTGTTCCATTCGATAAAACTTCTGACCTCTATATTCATTGAAAAAATAAAATTAATGTACAGTAAATTTAAATACACTTACTGACACAATAGAATATGTTGTGGCATTATAAACTAACCAACTGGCTCCGCACAAGATAGGGCAACACATCTTGTCTTAAGCTTCGGAAATTATCTTTTTGACCCAGAACCTCTTGCAAAGCAGATCTGGGAGATAAAACAAGGTAAAATATATGAGGATATAAGCATCATTATGATTTAAATGTTTGAAGTAGAAACTAGGAGGATAATTAAATTGGAACCTTTTGAAAGCATACATATATGCATCCATGAGATCAGTTCGGATATCCATCTACATTAAAAAAACAAAAAGAAGACAGAAGTAAATTTAAACACAGGAAATTCACATTTAACATGAATAAGTCATATTCTATCAATTATAACTTGGATTTATAAAACATAATAATCAAATTGAAATCGTGAAAAAGGAAAAGCTAACCAACTAGATGAAACAATTGACAGGTTCATAAAGAAGCAAAGCAAAACAAGTGTGAAGCCTCAAAGGGCTCAATTTGGTTTGGTGCGATAGTTTTTTTTTTTTTTTTTTTTTTTTTTTTTCGATAGCTTTGATTAAGCACATTAGTAATCAATAGAAACTTAGAAATACAACTGGGCTTTAAAAGTAACGTTTACCAAAAGAACTCCTTACTATTAGCAAACTATTACCTGGCCAACTGCACGGAGTATGCTCTTCTGAATTTTATAGTCTTTCCCAATTTCAGCACCTGGAAAAAATAAATATGATACATAGGGGACATGTTGAGTAAAATTTCAATATATAAATTCTACAAATGCTAACCTGTCGCTATATATAATAAAAACTGCTTGGTAGGATCAAGTCCAACAATATTGTGGACTACTGCTTTTTTGGTCTTGTCTTTACCACCAGAGGATCCAGATTCTGAAGACCCACTAACTGGAACAGAGCAGAGCATTGTAGTAACGACAGCATCATGTCGTCTATGGGCAGCTGCAACTGCACCAGGAGGAACATCAGAAACAAGATCACCACTCATAACCTGCAGAAAAGCAAAGGTCTCATACCGGTAAATAAACACAATACTACTGAAGATATGCAGTTTAAAGTGCTCAAGTCTAACCAAAATGTCATTTGCTGTCAAATGGTGAGCAATGGCCCGAAGTGCACCAGCGGTTCCAACATCCTCAGGAACAGAAGTAACCTACAAATCACAAATTCTTTTATTATTGGCAAATAAATCAATCTCAGCACCATTTTTATTTGTAGGTGTTAATGGGGGTTCTGCAGCTTAGAAAATTATCATTCTGATAGAAATTTTGGGAAACCAGGACAAACTAGAAGAATATTTATAGAGGTCACCAATTTTTTAAGGTTACTTGAGTATTATCTCCATTTTTCTACTTCAAAAAGAAATTTAATGAAATGAAAAAGAAAAGGAAAAAAAAAAAAGTAATCTTGAGCAGCAGCATCAAAACCAAAAGCATAAAATTGTGCAGTCCATCAAACATCTTTTTTTTTAATAAGAAATGTATGAAATTACAATAGAAGGGAATGACCCCAATGGGAGAGAGAGATTACATAATGTCACAGAAAGTATAACTATAGACTACAGAGTATAGTGATAGAAATGTGATGATTGTTTACACCAAGTTATAACCAAGAGAATAACATTATCAACGAAATGTGTGTAAGATATTCCTTATATTGAAATATACTTCGATTGCGCTCTAAGTCTGACAATATATTCCAGCAGAAAAGTCTAACAAAATCCCCCCATAAAATTTTCTTCCTCTTCTTGAATGGATGCCCGCAAAAGGTAATGTTGAGGAGACTAACAACTTCATTGAAAAGAACAAATGGCCATTTGAAGAACTTTCAGATAAAATCCCAAAACAGTTTACCATAGGTGCAAGTAGACAGCATATGGAGCTGTGATTCTTAAATTTCCTTGCATAGAACACACCATTGTGGGGAGATAGCCATAGAGAGCATCCATTTTTGGAGTTTGAAACTCAATAAGGATACGACTTAATGATCCTCATTTTTCAATCTCAGCATTTTAAGGTTCCTTTTGATACCCAAATCCCAGTACTTCAAGTTTTTTTTTTTTTTTTTTTTTTTTTATAGGAAACAAGACAATTTTTTTTTTTTATCTAGGAAACATGAAAACTTCATTGATCAAATGAAAGTTACAACTATCAAGAAACATAAGGATGGATGCCATAAACATGGGGCCATAGATAATTATAACACAAAAACAGCAGCAATAGCCAATAACGACCAATCTACAAAAAGGATTTAGGATGGAACAACAATGTTCAAAACCAAATCCTAAAGCAGAAAGAGGATAATCAATTGGGGCCAGAGCTCAATCCAAGCCTTGGTGTTGTCGTACTGAACAGCGGATATTAAGTTGAGCAGCTCTCTCGATCCCTTTGCTTTCTTTTTATTGGCAGTCTTTTTTCTAGCTTTAGGAAGAGCACTAATGCAGAGGCCCAAACTCGTCAGCCATGGGATAAAGATGGGGAGGAGTGTGGTTGGATCGATGTCTGAAACATCTTCTTCCTCTGGTTCGGTCATAGTAGAAGATTTTGGGGCCTCTATTAGAAGAGCCAAAGCGCTTGATTCAGACCCAATGAGCTCTATGTTTTGGTCTCCATAAAACAGAGCAGATGAGTCTCTATGATCGGTAAGGACCATGTAATTGATTCCAGAGAAGGGTTCAGCTATCTTCAAAGGTTTGACATTGGGGTCCATCTCAATAGTTGCAGCTGTAAAAAAGTCAGCTAGATTTGGGATAGAATCAGATTCATGAAGGACCAATGCAGAGTTGGGAGAGACTAGGAGGGAGGATATGCCAGGTGAAGAACCATAGTCTTCTGAATCAGAGTATGAGAAGGGGGAGTTGGTAGAATGGATGGTGCCTTTGATAAAGGAGGAGGCTTTACCGTTAATGAAAATGATTTCATTAGTAAATTCTGTTGACATTTCTGAGATGTGGATTTTCGACTATTAAGGATCAGAGGGGCCTTTGTATCTGGCTTTTACAAGATTCGAATTGTGGGAGGTGAGACTTATTAGCAGGAGATGAAGGTGTGATAGCTTTATGGAGGGAAGAATATGAAAAACTCATCGAGTATTGAAAGGGGAAAAGGTGGAAAAGAAAAGACAGCAAAAGAGGTCAGGGGAGGGCAGTTGTTTGGTTGGCTCGAGGATAGCTTAGCTAAGGATCCATCATTAGATCAACTAAAAGCCAAAGGTTCTCCGCAAAAAGAAAAATGGGGAGAGGTGTTGTCCAAAGGATAAGGGTCAATGCCTGTGAGTAAAGGAGCTGCAAGTGGATGAGATGTATCAGAGGGATCAGTTGTGACAAGTGACTTCTATTGCAAAGGAACAGAGAGATGAGCAGTGTTGCCTTGAGCCCCGTGTGACTACTCTTTGGAGGCACAAGGACTCAGGTCAGTAACAGTGGCTTCTTGAAAGTGTTGTTGGCGCGTGAGGTGAGGTAAAAAAAGTACAGACTCGGCGCGTGGATTAACGTTCTTCCTCGAAGAAGTAGGGGTTGAACCCAAAATACCATAACTCAAGTTAGTTTCAATGAATGGTGCTTCCATCGATGTAGGGATATAGCCATGGATCTCTTTCTTGTATACAAAGAAAGATACTTTGGAGAAGAAAGGCTCTATCCACACAATAGATGAGGGATAACCATCAAGAGGAGGAAGAAGAACAGTAGCTGGTAGGAATCCAGTGGGGTTCTGCTTTTCTTTGATGTATGCAACCAAGAGTTTGGTAGAGATAGTGGTTTTTTTTTTTTTTTTTTGCAGCATGTAAATAGCCTCCACATGATTCTCCAATGATCTTGAAGGTATCCAAGTTCCACCTTTCCAGAGGAATCCTCTTAACTCTAAGCCAACCGCCATAGCTTGGAACAAAGGTGGGAGAACACGGAATTTCTGAAGATAATGGGCTGAAACAAACCCAAAGGGAGTTGATATTATACGAATCTTTATATTGGTCATAATGGAAGCTTGATCAGAACTTAAGCATGACAATAAAGCCTTAACATGTTGAAAAGGGGTCAAGGAGAGGGAAGAAGAGTAATCCATCCTTAGAGCAGATTCAATTGCTCTACAAATGGTGGAAGAATTTTCTATGGATGATAATCGAGGATGAAAATCTTATGAAAGACCAGACATCTTTGGGGAATTCCTCAACCCTTCAAAAGATTCTATTGTTCTCTTGCCCTAAAGCCCCTACAAAATAGTGCACATCCCAGCTTGTCACAAAAACAATCCTTTCTCACGAATAGGAGGATGAGTAAAACACTCCTCGAATCACTCCCTTCAACCTCTCTGTCTGACAATGGAAAGTAAAAGACCAAACTACTCCAGTACTTGTTTCGAACCTAAAAAGCCATCTCGCAATTCCACATAACATGATTAAGATCATCTGCATCCCTCTTACACAAAATGAAACATCAAGTACTGGATTACCAAAGGAACCTTTCTCACCGCCCTATCCAGAGTGTTCAATCTTCCGTATAAAACTTTTAAGATAAAGAACTTCCCATTTTTTTCAAAATTTCTAACTTCCAGATTGAGGCAAACACTAGTCTCCCCACTAAAAGCTTGGGAGAGGGATTGACCATACACAAATAAAAGGAAGAACCTGAAAAACCCATCTGACGAACAAGAGCCTCAAGAACGAACAACATCCCTTCTCCCCGACTTACTCAGAAAATCTTCCATCAAAAAAATTTCCACCTTCCATTGTGAGGTAAAGAGAAAAACACTACAAGGTGAGAGAATCACAAAACATTGAAAGAGTGAACTACAAGAAGAACCTTTAGAAGAATTTAGGTTCCGAATACATTTATTTTATATGTCCATGTCTAGAGTAGACCCTAGTTCAATTTGGTTATTAGAGGAAATGATAAATTTAAAAAAATCCATGAACTTTATTCCTTTTTAAAAGAAAAAAAAACATCAATTCTTTAAAAAGTTGCAATATTACCCTAGAAAGTTCATGAATGTTGCAAAACTACTCTTGGAATAGAAAAACTTTAGAATGTTGAACGAAAAATCAACGTGTCTGAACGTCATTTATTCAGACTTGAATTCATGCAAGCATCTTAGTCATTGCTTCATCATTTCAAGTTATCGCTACATCGGTTTTCCATTCAACATTCTAACAAACTTCTATTGCAAAGATAGTTTTGAAACGTTTTTAGGAGGTCAAAAGTACTATCACAACTTCTAAGAGAATGAGGTTATTTTTAAAATAAGGGACAAGGTTGATGGTTTTTTTAATTTATAATTTTGATTATGTTTTTTACATTTGATAAGACCACTCTAGGAGTAGGATAAGGAATGGACAATCCTTTTAGGAGTAGGATAAGGAATGGTCAATCCTATTAGGAGTAGGATAAGAATATTAGACTATAAATAAGAGAGGAGATAAAGGTAAGGATATATAAAAGTATTGAGATTGTTAGTATCTAGGGCTTGAGAGTGATCTCAAGATAAGGAGTGTGCAAGTACCTCGAACACTTGGGTTATCTTGTATCTCTATTATCTTTCTATTATAATATATATTAGGTTCTTATCAACATTTTTTATTTATAATTTTTTTTTATTATGTTTTTATTTATTTATAATTTAGTCTTAGAGAAACAGGATTTCCTACTGTTTTATCTTTTACACCGGAGAAAATTATTAAATTGTCATTGAGATGAATATTATGATGTAATGTGTTAATTTTAGTTCTAAATTATAATAAACTCTCAACATTCTATGCTAAGTCCTAAAACCTGAAAGCCTATGCCCCATAAAGCCCAAGGATTCTTGCACAAGGTTAATCCATGAGAGGTGAGACAGGACCTAAGATCAAGTAAAAACGCGTACTTGTAACAGGCGAAAACTACTCCCTGTCCCAAACCCCCCAAGGGGCCAGAGGCTAGGTTTGATGGGCATTGTCAAAGTATCCCTAGTTTTTCTCAAGATAAGAAGGGGTCACGCCCTAATTCTCCCCTGCGTTGGGAAAATGGTGCAAAAGTCAATTCGATCATACAACAAAACACTCAAACCATTTCCATTGCCAAGAAGCAAATTAACAGCTCAGTACCTCTACACGTAAACGGCCATCATAAGCCCCCGATATCCAACTCCCAATACGAAGAGCAACATCTTCACCTTCAGCGACCTGTTATACATACAAAAACACATCGAAATAAAAAACCCTATACATGACAAGGGATAATGCAAGAATATAATCTAGTAATAAAAAGAACCATACAACAATGAGATCCTTAAGGTTACTGAGTTCTAAGAGCTCCAAAACGTACGAAAGCACCGGACGATTCGCAACCGGCAGCAATGCTTTGGGAAGCTCCTATTAGCGAAAACGCCAGTCGTATAAGAACCGAAATCAAGGGGAAGCAATAGAAGAATGCCAAATTCGAAGTGCATACAGGAAAATTGAGATGAACAAAAGAAAAGGATTGATGATGAATAAATGGTTGGGAAGTGAAACCTTGGAAACAAGAGGGACGAGGTTCTTAGAAGTGCCGCCGGCTAAGACCACCACCTGAAAATCCATGGAAGAAGATGGAAACGGGATGTACTTTGTGGGAATTTTTCAGCTTCTGTCAAAATCGCTTGCTCTCAACAATGGAGATTTTCCCTCTTCTTCTTTTTGGGTGTTCTTTTTTTTTCCTTCTCTTGTTTTCTAATTTTGCAAAAATAACTCACCGTCAAGTTGAATTTTCGCAAAGATGGGGTGTTGTCAAGGGAAGAAATAAGGAGGTTGGTCCATTGACTTTAATTTTTGTTTTTTTTTTTTTTAATCACCAAAATCATTAAAAACAACCACCATTACAACCTAAAATTACACGAAGTGACTACAAACCAATCCATCTCCACCGTTCAGATATGCCTTGAACGGTTTAATGTCCCTCCGATTTGTAAACGCATTTTGCATTCTACATGCGTAAGCACATTCTGCATTCGTAAACGCATCTCACATTCTGTAAACGCATTCGTATTAAGGTCTTTTATGTTTTTTAGATCTTTTATATGTAATAGGGTTTAATGAGAGTGCATATATAAACTCGAATTAAACCCTAGCTGCATGATGATGTTCATTCTCTATTTCGCCTCTCCTTAATAAAATTGTGCCTCCTCTCTGCCTGTGGACTAGTTAATACAACGTTAGTGAACCACATAAATTTTTGTGTGTTTTCTTCTCTTCTGCATTTTTCTTTATTCTTCGATTCGATTGTTGATTTTCATTTTCATAACATCCACAAATCGGAGTGTGACTGCACAAATAGGGGGAACCAAGGACAATACCAATTTCGAAAAGAAAATAAGACCTTTGGTGTAAGGTGTTAACCAAATTGAAGAAACTAAGCCTCAATTGGAACGACCAATTAACAACCATGTCTCCCAACTTAAGAGATGTTTGAAAAACTTTGACAGGTAATCAACGTCGAAGTCGATGACTGGAGAGTGGGACCCCATCAAAGAAATGAAAACGAGTATGACACTCTCAAAGGGGTTATCCCTCCTTTTCTAAGAACTGAACCTTGTCCTAATACAATCTTGGCCTTTATCAATCAATTCAATCCAAGAATGGAGCAACCAACAAAGCAAGAAAATAGAAATAATAAAAGATACAAAAGAAAGGACAAGCAGCTTGAAACACATAAACCTTTACTGCATTTGAGAAAGAAAGAAAAGCAAAGGAATTGAAGGGCTAATCTAGAAACTGGAGCTGTAGACCGCCCGATTAAAAAAAAATGGATGGTCCGATTTACGACCTGAACCAGTTCTATAAGACTGGGAACTCAGACCAAACCCCGGGCCAACTCACCGACTTAAGAATCGGCCCCCTTATAGGCGCCAACTGCCCAAACCATGCACTACTCCCAGACCAGCATGCCTACCATCTGTTGCCTCGAGCTCTGCATGCCGCCTAGTTGCCAATGAATCAATCTTTCTCTTCGTCATATGTGTGACACTAAGAATGAATAGTTGATCAAACCATCTTGTTGACGTTGTTGGGAAAAAACCTTCCCTAATTACCGTAGGAATAAGCAGAAAATAAGTGAGAGATTAAAAGGAAAAACAATAAAAGAGAACACAAGATTGTATGAGGAAAACTCTAAACCGGAGAAAAAAACCACTGACAGAAACAACTTCCACTATGTGAAAAATTGCTACAATCACACAGAATTTTCTCCCCGACCCCAATTACAAAAAAACATTCTCTTCAAAGCTTATACTACTCACACCCTTTGCCTCACTCTCTATAAGAGAATACAAAAGGAATTTAACTAGAGTC
>JBBMKA010000009.1:3846067-3858838 GCA_037833695.1 Sechiopsis laciniata | reverse complement strand
AAACCAAAGCCTTATGCTCCTTTTATAGTGCTTGGAGCACACCACTACCTTTTAGCTTTCCGATTCCTTGAACCTTTCTGATTCATTGAATCTTTCTGATTCCTTGAACCTTTATCATTCCTTAAACCTTTTCAATGTAGAAAATCTTCTTCCTAATATTTTTCCAAAACCCAACAGACGTCACCTATCTTCAACCACTCAACTCCGACAAGTCTGCAAGCTGTTGTTGACGCCAGAAAGAAACCCAAAAGTTCCCCAACCTCTCATTTCTCATTTTTGACATTGTCATTCTCTCTCATCCCAATCTCACACTTACCTCAAAAACACTCTTACCCCTATCAAAAGGCATCAATCTTCCCCTTCAACCTTCGTTCCCTCCCACCTTCGACCTGTCGTCCTCATTTTCCACTTTTTCTTCAATCGATATCGCCTGAACATTCCTCTCGCCCTTCCGGTGGAACTCAGATGTGCCCTCACCACTGAGTTTCAAACTTTTGCAAGTTGACTCTAAAAAAAACCTCACACAAAAGTCAACTTTCAGCTCCTCCCGTGCTTCTCCTTTCCATTTCTTCTTAAAATTTACAGAAGGCTCACAACTAGGTCTTTCTGGAAACCCGTTGGGCCTGATAACTTTCAATTAGAGAGTTGTTTAGTCTTCATTTAGGGTGTTTCATGTGAAGATTTGTGCATTATTATCTTATTTTGATAGCTAGGATCACCTTCGAATTTTCTTTCGATGTTTGTAAATGTCTGGCATAGGGACGGGCATGGTTACTAGTGTATAGTGGAGCGAAACTCCAATTTTTCAGTTTAAAAAAAAAAAAAAAAAAGAATCACCTTAGAATTGAGAATTATACTTAAAATATGTTGCATGGTTACCGTGAGACTAGAATTAGAAACTTAGGTAAAATTGTAGGTTTTTGTGCTAATAAGTGAATGCTTGAAGCTTTTTGTATCGCATTATAAGAATTCTTGTTATCACAAAGGGTTGTTCAATATTTCAGGATCTTAAAATGCTGGAAGCTTTTGATCGAACCTAAATCAGAGGACAAAGCTTAAGAAAGTCTCAAAATCGGAATTGAAGTGAAGCAAAGTCAAGAGCATTAGCGTTAGAAGAATTTTAGAATTACAATGTCAAGAACATTTGATTCCTAATAGCAGAATAGTCTAGAAAATTGTAGGATTTATGCACGAGGGGAAATTGTTGGATAGCTCATTAAATGAGTTGGGACCTCTCGGACACGTGTCAAAATGGGTTATTTTGATGTGGTTCCATATGCCTTTCATCTTTTAATCTTGACCTTTGATCATATAACACCTAAAGCTTTAAATTAAGTGTTAAAGGAGAGAAAACTCTAGCAGCCAACACTTTCAAACTTGTCTTTTCATTTTTTTTTTCTTTGCTCTTTTTGTTTTCTTCTTTTCCTCTCCAGCAACCAACCTTAGTTTATCTTAGTTTTCTTGTTTTCTAGTTAGTTTTTTTTTTTGCAATAGAATTGTAACGGTCCAGGTTTTCATTCCGGTTCCTCGGGTATGATTCTTAGTTAATTCGGTTGCGTCGTTGGGCCGTTAGAGTAGTTTTATCCTTCAGGGGCATTTTGGTCATTTTACCCCTAGGGTCGGTTTGGTAATTTATTGAGCTTCAAGTTCGTTCTTGCATTTTGCTAAGAACAGGGCTGTTTTTGTGATTTGCAGGGCATCAGGGCCAGTTTTACAATTTTAGGAGGAAAGCTTGTTTTGTCTAAAAGAAGGGAGTTTAAAAATAATTAATTTAAAAAGAAAAGAAAAGAAAAGAAGGGGTTTTTGATCGATCGTTCATTTGATCGATCATTCCCAAGAAAAGAAAAGCTAGAGTCTTTTCGCCTCCTTCTCCTTCTCAATCGATCTCCTCTTCTCCATCCACCATCGCCAATCGTCGATCCCTTCGCCGCCGAGAGCATCGTCGAACCTTACCATCTGCCGTTCAGCCGAGCCTTCGCCGATCGCTCATCGCAGCACGCACAATAGCCGCACGCAACCGCACGAGCCCGACCTCGGTTCCAGCCCCGCGATTGCCTCACCGCACGCCCGTGTCTGCAGCCCTGCCCGTGATCGCTGGTCAATCGCCACGCTCAGCAACCTACGATCGCATTCCTGCACGCACGCCCTTCGCCGATCGCTTGCACAGCCTTCGCTGCATCGCCGAGCCAGCCCGCTTACTTTTACCCGTGAAGTAGCTAGCCGCGAGCCTCGCTTTGGCTTTCGCTGCAGCCCGTACATGCCTACCGAGCCTAGCCCGCACGCACGCCCAACCTGCCGTGCCACACGCCCACAGCTGCTGTGTCTTTGCCAAGCAGCCTTGTTATCGAGCTTGCCTTCGGTTTGGGTAACCCCTATTTTCGAGCCCTATTGGTTTGTTAGCCTAAGAAATGAATTAGCTGCTGGTTGTTAACCGCTTAATTATTTACTGTTAGGTTGTGTTCTCTTCGTGGTTGGCCATCTGCAGCTCAATGAGCATATATTCCATTTGTTTTGTTTTACTTGCAGGTAAGGATTTCTTTCCGGGGTTGTGTGGACCCTGCGCTTGCCATTGATAGTTTCTTGGTTGTTTGTTACTGCTTAATGAACATGGTAGTGGATAGATTTCCTGGCTGTTTGTACTGCTTAATGAACATGTTAGTGGATAGACTTTCTAGTTGTTTGTCACTGCTTAATGAACATGTTAGTGGATAGGTTTCCTGGTTGTTTGTTACTGCTTAATGAATATGTTAGTGGATAGGTTTCCTGGTTATTTGTTACTGCTTAATGAACATGTTAGTGGATAGGTTCTTGCTTGTTTGTTACTGCTCAATGAACATGTTAGTGGATAGGCTCTTGTTTTGCTGGTTTCTGTTATATAAGCATGTGTTAGTGGATAGGTTTGCTGTGACTTATCTGAAAGGACCTGACATGTAGATCGTTGTACCTTGTATTGTACTAATTCGATTGCGATAGTTGTTATGTTGTATGTTGATTGTTGGTATTCTGATAGACCTAGTGTGCAATACTGTTGGTACTCTGTTAGATGTAGGGCTCATTACTCTTAGCTAGTTCCTGTCAGGTTGTCATCATCCAGAGGCTGAGAGTGGACGAACTTACGTGTCCCCACCGGTCGAGTTTGTGAGGACAGATTCCTCACCTCTAGCAGCGGGGCATGGAGTAGCTACCACTACGGCAGAAGCTTAGTCTGTGGCCTGCTAGAGCGGGGCTCTTTCCTTGGTAAAAGCCTACCTTGGGACGACCTTAGCTTCAAGCGTTGGTGTGAACAAGCTGCCACAGTAGGGTGCCGAGGGCCTCCCACCTACTGTGGATCAGTGGACACCTTTCCGAGTTTTAGGCATGCGTACTTAGACCGACATAGTTTGTGTAGGCCTACATTTATCTGGTTTGCAGCAGCATGCGGTGAGCGCGTATCCGGATTAGATGTCGGGAGGAGAGCTCCATCGGGATAGTGTGTCAGTACACCATTTCGTTCAGTTTAGAGCCAGACACTTAGGTACTCTCCCAAGTGTCTAGGATCAGCATAGTGAGCTGATCATTTTAGCCGAGAGTTAGAGACTCTCGAGGTTCTAGAGTTATGTTGATAGCTCATTCTAAGATCCGGGGTTGATTCCTTAGCCGAGAGTTAGAGACTCTCGAGGTTTGAGAATATTGTCGTTTGATTCATTGTGAGATTGCCTGCTCAGTTGTTTGACTTGCTTGTATGCTAGGATGTTAGATGATGTGACTTGCGTACTGTACCCTGACTGGAGATTCTTACTGAGTGCCTTTGTACTCACCCTTATTTTCTGTAGTTTTCCACCAGGTAACTTGGCACAGCACTGGGATGACTAGAGAAGGAGCTGCATGATCATGGGTGACCGCTGTTCACATTTGTATTTGTTTATTTCAGCATGCAGGATAGATTTTACTTTACCTGGATTTCATGTTTTAAAATGTTTTAAATAATCTCTGGCTAGAGGCTTGAATTGTGTTTAAACTTTATTTTTGTGGAATTGTGCTTCTGTTGATTAAATGAAGTCTTTCGGTTTATTAGTTGATTTCTGTTTATAACTGCATTTGAATTATGCATGTTGAGTGAGAACCGTTTTAGAACTGTTTTAGAGTCGGGTTCTTACAAGAATAGTATTTTTTCTCAAAGAGTTTGAAGAATCAACTTTAGAGCTTATTTCGACCTTTCTTGAAAATTTCTCTAAGCTTTTTTCTTTTTATTTTTCGTTTATAATAGCTAGTGTTGTAACACTTAATTACAATGCTTAAAACATACTTTGTTTGTACTTTTCTTTTTATGAGAATTTGCTTTGCCTTGCTTTCATTAGGTTAGCTTGATGACCTTGATTGCAAAGTTGTGGTGGAGAAAGGAGTCATGAAAGTGATTCGAGGAGCGCTGGTACTTATGAAGGGAGAAAATGTTGACAACAACTTGTACATGCTGATGGGAGAGACTTTGCAATAGAGAGAGGCATCAATTGCCTCAAGTAGTTCATGTGAACAACTTTTAATGATGTGGCATCAAAGACTTGGACACATGTCGAAGCAAGGAATTAAAGTTCTTGCAGAGCAAAGTCTGCTTCCAGGGCTCTCTAAAGTGTCTCTACCTTTATGTGAGCATTGTGTTACAAGTAAGCAACATAGATTAAAGTTCAATACATCAAATTCAAGAAGCAAAAATATTATAGAGTTGGTTCATTTTGATGTTTGGCAAGCACCAGCTACATCTTTGGGAGGAGAAAGGTACTTTGTGTCCTTTATTGACGACTACTCCAAGAGGTGTTGGGTGTATCCCATAAAAAAGAAGGCAGATGTGTGTTCGACCTTCAAAGTATTCAAAGTGCAAGTTGAACTGCAATCAGAAAAGAAGATTAAGTGTTTGCGGACAAATAATTGAGGAGAATATACAGGCAATGAGTTTGTAGAATTCTGCAATCAACAAGGCATTAAAAGGCAGTTTACTATTACCTACACTCCTCAGGAAAATGGAGTGGCAGAGCAGATGAACAGAACCTAGAGAGAACAAGAGCAATATCAGTGGCTACAAGACCTTCATTTCTACTAGTCTTTTTAAATATTGAATTGAAGCATGAAGACTAGGATCGAGATTTAGATTGGAGAAGAGCCTCTGTCGCATGATCATTAAATGAGTTGAGTTGGCTTCATCTGTGTTTTCAAATTGCTCGTAAGAGGACTGAGTTTGGACGTTAAGGTCACCTGCACAAAATTAAGTCAACACTTAATTGGTTACTAATGCCAGGAATATGATCAAATTTATGTGAAGAGTTGAGAGAGATTTCTCATTGATTTTTATTTTCTGGGTTGGTGGTTGACTTCTCCATGTGATCATTTACTCCTTTTGTTGGATCATTCATGAGCATAACATCTGTTGTAGTAGGTCCATTTATGTCACAACTATACAACATATGAGGATAAACACTTTGAGTCATATGATCTTGATATTTTGTTGGAGTATAGTCATTGAAAAAAGTAGGGTTGATTGTGAATCTTCCTCCGTTGATGCCACAATAGGTGAGGTTAATTCTATTTCCTCAATTAAACACTTTCTATTAGAAGATCATCCTCCTTTATTCTGGTTTTTTACACTTGCTTCAATAACATTATGAAGATTAGAATTTAAATAATGAAAAATTTGGACCTCAGTTTCTGATGTAGGTATGAGATTAGTGTCATTATTTATGGCCTTATTTTTGTCTTCTACTATTTACACATCATGGAAATTAATTTCCATTGCTTCAGTTGATCCTTCTCTTATAATTGATGAGTTTTCCCTTGCATTCATTGTATTGATACTATGTGTTTTAGAATTAAGGGATTGAGAACTAGATTCCTCATTCTCTTCAATAGGCACATCTTTTATAGATGTTCCAATAGCTTCATTGGAAACAATACAATTTCTGGTTGCTATAGAAGCAACAACTCTATTTTGCTCAATAGTATCTAAAAATTTCTTTCCAAGATTGGTAGTCCATTGAGCTTCTTTCCTCTCACTTGGAACCAGATTGTTTACTTGAGTGTAATTCTTAGAACACGTTGGTGTTTCCAAAACTGTGTTACAAAGGCTATACCCATTTTGCTCTATGAACTTGTTATCATTTCTTAGAATCATCCATGCTTCTAGGTCCGTAAATTGAGTGACTTCAAGATGACAAGGGTTTGTTGTAGAAGATAGTTCTTGAGGTTTAAAAGGGCACACTTCTTCATTAAAGATCACATGATGAGATATGTATATACGATTGGTCTTAGGATCCAGACATCTATACCCTTTATGAATGACACTGTATCCAATAAACACACAAGGATAGGTTCTTTTTTCGAATTTTTTACGAGTGTAGTTTCTTAAATATGGAAAACATCTACAACCAAAGATTTTCAAGATATCATATGTTGGTTCCTTTTTGTACAGGCTGAAAGGAGGCATATTCAATGGATGACAAGACCTTCTATTTATTAGAAAAACAGCAGTCATGAAGGCATCTACCCAATATTTAGTAGGTACGTTTCCTTGGAACAGTTGAGTCAATCCAGTCTCTACAATATGTCTATGTTTCCTTTCTACAACTCTTTTTTGTTGAGGTGTATGAGGACAACTAAATTGGTGTTGTATTCCTTTTTCCTCAAGATATGCCTTTAAAGCTAAAGAGATAAATTCACCACCCCTATCACTTTGGAAAACTTTTATTCTTTTGTCAAACATAGTTCTAGTGATGGTTTGAAATTTTACAAAATACTCATAAAAGTGAGATTTCTTTTTAAAAGGGTATATCCATGTAAATCTAGAGAAATCACCCACAAAACATGCATAATATTTAAAATTCAGACAAGATAATGTGGGAGTAGGTCCCCAAAGATCACAACAAACTTTATCAAAGATAGATAAACTTAACTAAGACTTGACTGAAAAGGTAAACGTGAGCTCTTGCTTTGTTTTTCCCATAGTAATATTAATAACCTTACTACTATTCAAAAGCTTCAAGTAACTTTTATTCAAGTGACCCATTCTCCTATGCCAAATGTAGTAAGGAGCCTTGTTTGAAGCAAGGTAGACTTGCTCATTCACTTATTTCCTTAGAACCTGACCTTCCAACGCATATAGACCTCCTCTCTTATGAACTTTTGCCAATGTTTCCTCCTGTTTGTTCTTTACAAAGAAAGAGTCAACATCAAATGTTATCATACAGTCATTATCTTTAGCAAGTGTACTAACGAAGATTATGTTCTTTGTCATACTAGGTACTACTAAAACATCATTCAAGGATAATTTACCACCGTTAGTATTTATGACTGTTTGCCCTATATGCGAGATTGCTAATCCATTTCCATCACTTATTTAGATAGAATCATTTCCATGATATGGTTTAATTGAAATTAACTTACCAGAGTCATTTAGAATGTGAGAGGTGGCTCCTGAAATTGAAACTAACTTACCAGAGTCATTTAGAAACTGGAATTGAAAACACAAATTAAAAAGGAAAGAAAAAATTAACAGAAGAATACATAATAAAAAAAAAAAAACGAAATTGAATAATAAAATAAATAAAGAAAAAGACAATTGAAGTTATACAAAATTATATCGAAAAAAACACTCACACATAATAAAAAAAGATTTTTAAAAATGAAAAGAAAATCTATATATACGGATAGAAGAGAGGCAAGATTAAAAAAAAAACGAATGCATGCACGCACGTACGCACTGAGAAAGATAGTCTTCACGCTCTGTGTCCATATGGGCTGGGAAGTTTTCCACATCCCAATCCAACAAATATACCCTTAGGGGTTGTTTGTCTGTCCTACATCCAAACAAGTTTTTACTAACTCCTCCTCATTTTTTCTTTTAAAAATAACTCTCTTTTCTAATCATTCATTCATAACTACTCAATCATTTATAACCCCTTATTTTTAATCATTCATTTTAAATCAATCAAAATAATTCATTTTTAATCATTTCTTTTTTAACTAAAAAAAAACTACTCATTTTAAATCTACGTCCAAACATGGTTGACTAGGAGACCTTCATACCTGGGATCCCTTGATTCCAGACCTTCCACAAAGGACTTAGGTTTGACTTTTTTACTCTAACTCATCTCCACAAAAATCACATCCAAACTAATTTTTTTATTACAACTCAATTTTTAACTACTCAAAATAACTCTTTAAAACTAAATACTCACTAAAAATGTAAACAAACACCCGAGTTTTAATATTTTTGGCTTAAAAGGGAAGTTTGATTAAAAAAAAAAAAGTGAAAAGATGAAGGTGAGCGTGCCCCACACGGAGAACGCGCATTGACGATTCTGCACACAAATCAATGCTCATCGCTTTCAAAAATCTACAAAACGGAAGAGGCTAGATCTTCAATCCATCAATCTTCATCTCTTAACCGAACCGAAGAGATCGAAAATGGCGCTTGCTGGAGGTATCAAGGAAGTTCCTGCGAACCAGAACAGTCTCGAGACTGATGATCTTGCTCGTTTCGCCGTCGACGAACACAACAAGAAAGCAGTTACGTTTTCGCTTTCATTTTTCCGATAATTTGATCTGCCTTCGTTTTTTTTTTTTAATGTGGATTGATCGTTAGTTTTGAGTGTTATTACCCTGTTTCTGCGTTTTTCTGTTGTATTTACCTTCATTTTTGTGGTTTTATGTATATTTGTATCGATTTTCGACGATAGTTTTTATGGAGGGAGAGAAATATGGATCGGAATAAAGATCCTCATCTAGGATTATGTTTTCTTTCGTAATTCCAGTCTCTCATGATAATTAATTTTTGGGTAAATTGGTTGAGTTTGAAGAAAGTTAGAGTTTAATGTTTATAATTTCAAAAACTAGAATTTAATTCCTATGCTGGGAGGAAAGTTACAATTTAGTCTTATGGTTTTTTATTTTTAAAACTAGGATTTAATTCCTTTGGTTTGATAAAATCTAAAAGATTAGTTCTTGTTGGTAATCATTGGGAATTATACATAAATATGGAAATTAGCTATTCATGCACTTTTTGTCTAAAGAGTCATTTAACTCATACTCATCATTGACACGCGAATGATTAACTTCCACGTATTCAATTTGCTAACAATTAGAAACGATAAGGATTATTTTTTAGATTTTAACCGATCATAGAGATTAAATTTTAGTTTTTAAAATTATTGAGACTAAATTCTAACTTTCTTCAAACTATGGATTAAATTCTAATTTTTGAAACTATATGACTAAACTCTAAATTTTCTTCGAATCAAATTGTAGGGAACAAACTTATAATTACCCTTAATTTTTCTCTAAATTGTATGGGATTCAGGTAATGGTTTATCCAGTTGTGCTTCTGCTGGTTATGTGAAATCTCAGGGCGATTCGTTTTACATTCTTGAATTTCTGATTGAAAACATTTCTGCATGCAGAATGCGCTTCTGGAATTCAGCAAGGTTGTGAAAGTGAAGGAACAGGTGGTTTCTGGCATATTGTATTACATAACTCTGGAGGCTATTGATGGAGGTCAGAAGAAAGTTTATGAAGCCAAGATCTGGGTCAAGCAGTGGGAGAATTTTAAGCAGCTTCAAGGGTTCGAGCCTGTCGAATCCTCTGCTTAGTTTTCTTGGTAACCAAATTTCTTTCTTGATTCTTCATTATCATATCTCATATGATTGATACTCCAAACTCTAAATCTTAGTTATCTACACTCCATTATTTGAATGTGTGTGAGAACTGTCTCTGCTTCATTTTCCATGTTAATTTCAATTATGATTTTGTTTTAAGTTCTGGTTTTAAGCATGTTTTTAACATTTTCTTAACATGTTTGAATTCTTAGTTATTTTAAATACAAATACAAGTTCTAAACATCATGGAGTGACTTAGTGGTCAAGACAAGAGGGCCTTGAGAACTAAGAAGTGAAGGGTTCAATTCATGGTGTCTAACTACCTAGGAATTAATTTCTTATGGATTTCCTTGACATCTAAATGTTGTAGGGTCAAACGGTATGTCCCGTAACAATAGTTGAGGTGCTTGCAAGCCCTCCAAATGGTAATCAGGAACTTGGTGCAAAAACTTGGGAGGAGTAGCTAAGCTAGGGGTTTGGATTGTCAAATAAGTGCATTGGCAATAAGAAAAGGCTTAAACCGAATGAGTTTAATCCATGGTTTTTTTTTAAATTATTTATTTTTTTGAGATCGAGTTTAATCATAGTAGTCATCTAATTAGTAAGAATTTGTATGAATTTGATGTGCTTTATGTTTGGATTCATAGAATTTAAAAAATCTAGAATTCAAATTTAAGTAGGGACACTCATATTAGAATTTCAACAAGTTAACAAATAGAAGGATATAATAGTACATGATTTACTCTCTTACAGTTAAAAATTAGCTCAACCAATTAGTGCACGATCTCTGGTTAACTTGGAAGGAATAACCGTCCTTTCAGTATTCATAGTTTCTTTTAACAAATTATCTTCGTAGCTAGAGGATTACAAGATTTGAACCTGCAACTATATTATCAATGATACATGTCAATTATCGTTAAGCTAAGCCTACTTTTGTTCATAGCAATGTCTTATATTGGTGTAAATGCACATTTTTTCGCTCTTATAGTCCTCTCTAGATTATTTACACTTTTTTGGTTTGGGCTTTGCCCTTTTGTCAATTTCATACGCAATATGTTTCCCATAATTTTTTTACATTAAATATAGGGCTCTAAAGTTGAGTTTTGTCTTTTAAATCATTTGCTTTGCATGCACCATACTTCAGTTCAAAATTTTAGACAATTGGATTTATGTGACCCTTTAAATTTTATGTGTTTCTGAAATTTAGGGTTCGTAAATCATGATGGAGGAGCTCGAATATGTAATAACAAGGTTAGTTTCATTTGAGTCAAATGGAGCAGAATCCTTTGCTTTCTCTGTATTGTGTTTATTTTAATGAACTTTTTAAAGCCATGGGGTATGGATATTTATATGCAATAGTTGTGATGACTGGGAAATTGCAAAATATATATATATCTTCAGCAAGAAATATCCATCATATAAACTTTCATTACCAAGTAAATCTTCCATAATTGTTGTGTGTTATGGCCATGGCCAGTTTATCCTACTATATTTGGTTTTAGACCTATATTTAGTTGATAAGAAACAACTAATATGTTAAGTTTTAGGTAGTTGGCTATTATAGGTTGAATCAATTATATATTTTGACCACTAGTTTCAATATTAACATAATTGGGGCAAAGTATATATTTTTAGAATATTGTACTTTTTAGTTTATGAAGCTTCCTTAAGGTATATTTTTCTAGAATAATGTACTTTTTAAAGTTTATTAAGCTTCCCAAGGTATATATTTCTAGACTAATGCACTTTTTAGTTTATTAGGCTTACATTGATTGGAAGGTTTAAAATTTTAGGCCGAAGCGCCCCTGTCTATTATGTAAAGTTTTTTTTGGAGTACAAATGGAGAGAAGGGAGACCAACAAACCCTATATAGAGGGTATAATTATTCTCAAATAATATGAGAGCCAAATATCGATTTCCAAGTTTGAACTCGTGACTGTGGAGTTAAAATGGATTAATATCAAATGAGATAATTAATTGTGCCACCGACTTATTCAATATTAGTATTTATACGCAAGTTTTAGTGGTAGTTAAATACTTCCAATTGAAACTTAAATTAACTAGAAAACTTGAACGTGTGTGTTTATATTTTAATTAATAATTTTTTTTCTTAAATCACGAAGTCTTTTTTTATATTCTATTTTCAAACGTATTTTCAACATAATTTTCTTTCTTAGCATTTCAATTTATTTACTTAAATTTAGTCTTAATTTATAATCATCGGATGAAACACATGTTTCCTAATAAAACAAATATTATAATTGAAATATTTTTAATCTATTTTTTAAGATAATAAATGTATGGTAGGGTGATTGAAACTTTCAACACATAAAAAAGAATATAATTGTTCATCAATTTCAAATTTCGGTTTTACATTACATCTTATATTTGTTATTTAATTTATATAATTTTTAAATTTTCATTAAAATTTACTATAGATTTATATATAAAAAAAAATTTATCAACTAAGTTGAAATATAAGTTTATATTTTTCTAATGAACATTTTTTGACAAAGGTATTCAACCAACATCTTAAATGAAATAACAATACATTATTTACAACAAAAATATTGACAACAAAATATCTAAATTCCTAGCTATCTAAATTATTCCGTCAAATAAATTGGTCGTTTGAAAATTTGACAAACAAACAAAACTCCACCAATATCTTGAGATGTTTTGAAAAGTTGTAAGATTTACTCAAATTCATCAAGGTGGAATTGAAAGATTTACTCAAATTCATCAAGGTGGAATTGAAAGGTTGCAAAATGAAATTAATTTAACTTATGGATCATTTGCAACTTGAATATATAACATTAACATTTAGGATGCTTTGAATATTGGAGAATATTTGGAAAGCTATAACTTGAATGAAAAATTAAAGATATGATGTAGGATTTTAAGTATTGTGAAAAAAATGGTAACGAAAGTTTACTTTTATAGTGTAAGTTGAGAGTTACAAAACTTTTTTGAAACCTAAAATTTATGAAATTAATTATATTGTTATATTATGATAATTAATATAGAAATATTAATATTATTATAAAAATTAAAAGAATTTAAATGGTAGTAGAACTTTTTACATTCCAAATAACCATTGAGCTTTTTAAACATGTATTATTATTAATTGTAATAATAATTTTTAATCAATTAT
>JBBMKA010000009.1:3805398-3816644 GCA_037833695.1 Sechiopsis laciniata | reverse complement strand
CCCAGTAAGGAGTCCCACCATGGGGTTAAGCATGCAAACAGAAATAAATTAGAAAATACGACAACTGAAGCTAAGTGCCTCCCACATGCGTGCCCGGCCCCGGAGCCGGTCACGAGCAAACGACGGCGTGTAAGCCGTGAGCAAGAAAATAGCTAAATGCCAAGCAATTATCTAACCACTATCAGGGCAGGACCATGAGTGAGGAGAACACATAAGTTTCCTAAACTTCGGGTCGGGATATGTCTCATACCATGTCTGAAGAGACAAACACGATTATCTTGGAGTAGCTTGACCTTGTTAGGGACCCATCAAATTGCATCAACGGAGACATACACGAATGCCTCGGGGTAGCCTGACCTATGCTAGGGACCTGCCACATTGTGCTCGCAAAGACATATACAATGTGTCGGGGTAGCCTGACCTTTGCTAGGGACCCACCACGCTGTGCTCGCGGAGACATACACAATGTCTCGGGGTAGCCTAACCTTTGCCAGGGACCCACCACGCTTCTGCTACGTAACTTTAATAGCGTATCCGCAGGGCATACACAAATGCCAATAAAGTCACCCAACTCTGTAGGGGAGAACCACGAGTGAGGGGAACACACAGGATCTCTAAACCTCAGGTCAAGACAACGACACACGAGTCGTGTCAGCAAGGGCATATTAGAATGCCAATAAAGTCACTTGACCCTGTCAGGTAAAGCCACGAGTGAGGAAACTGCAGGGTCTCTAAACCTCGAGCTCGGGGCGCCAGCTGCTAACCCTAGCATGCGAGATGACCGACCTACCTGCAGACAACATCCCCACAAAAATACATGCAGGCTCACCGACAGGTATTCCTCCGCGCCTTCATCTGTCCCAGTGGCCTCTTCTAGTAGTTTTGGAGCCAAGCAAGGGAAGACCGGCTCCCCTTCCAACGTACTGGGCGGGTAAACTGATGGAACCATGCACACAACATATAAGGTTTCACGAGTACAAACAAAGAGATATAACTAGCACTAGAGTCACACTAGATCTAGCCTAGCCTAGGCAAGTGCACCCAGTGCACCCGAGGGTTGGTACGACCCGCAACGTATGCTCAACAACCAAGGAAATCGTTGTTCTGCACACAAGGTGACACATGGATGAGATCCGACCCCTTGGTCGGGTGTATGAGTCAACCCGTAGGTTAGTGCAGCTCATCCATATGTCTCGAAGCAAAGAGGATCCATATCCTCGCTCGGTTCCTAAGGGGCATTATCGAGTCACAACAATAACACGATATTGATCACACAAACACGAGTCCTAAAAGTAGTGAGCTAGCTGCTCCTTTAGGTGGTCAACACGATGACCGAACCTAGTTATTCTAACGCCAAACATAACAATACACGAACAAACCCTTAGGTAACAAATCAGAGACACCGAGCATATAATCATGGCAGCACGTATACAGTCCAACATAGATGAAACCGACAACATAGAACATGTATAAACTCAAGGCAATCCAATCCAAACGGAAGGTTAAACAGTTAAGCAGTTCATCACGTATATGAGCAAAATATACAAATTGGTAAATGATGACGATCACAAGAACACAACAAACAGGGACTTAACAGTTATGAGTTACGCACGATTCCATGCTACCACAAGGAATAATCGGTTCAAACAGTGGTCACAACACCAACACAAGCATGAAACAAGGCATCCAACATTCAATTCTCGTAAATCCTAATATGCCACTATTCACATGCTTTAAGCCACAAACTCAGTTCATAATGAAACTCCTTACCTTCCCGACGACTTGATCGGAACACCACAAAAACTCATAAGCTAAACGACGAGTCAAAATGGTGAAACCCGAGAGCACCTAAACATAGAAAAATGAGTAAAAGTCAACGAAACGAGCAACCGAAGCCAAACTAGACAAAACGGAGCTCACCAAGAGAACGGGGTTGAAAAACTGAGAGTGCGGCGGCGCGTCGCTACCAAACCCAACAAACTTTACCTCAAACTCTTCTTCTCACTCTCCCGATCACGGAACAGGTCTCGGAATCACAAACGGACTCCTCTAGCTCTCGAAAACTACGAAGAAAGAAAATAACCAAAAAGGGGTTTTAAGGGTTTCTCTGGAAAAACTCCATTGAAGGTGGAAACGAAGCTGAAAGAGAGAGAAATACCTAGGTTCTTGAGAAGATGAGGACCGAAATGGAAACTCGAAGATATGCTGCTGAAAAACACCCTGAACGTCGGGGAACTTACTGAAGAAGACGACCACGTTTCTATAGTGGCTACTGGCCGAAAATGCGATGGAGAGGGGCTGCCGGAATGAGCTGGGACTGCCGGGAAGACTTGCACCACGCGAATGCAACCCACGGAAGAGGAGGGAGACATGTCCGCTTGGGACTTGCCAGAAACGCTATGGAGAGGGGGCTGCCGATGGAGGAGGAGCAGATGCGGAGAAGAGAAATTTTTGGAGGGCTGCCACATGGTACGATCCTAGACATAGAGAGAAGGAAAATCGATGGGTGTGATTGAATGCTGATAAAGGGCTGAGATGGATGCGAGATGGACTGCTAGGATTGGCTCTAAAAGAAGGGATGAGATTTTGGGTTTTGCTTGGCTGCTTTGGGATTAGGAAAAGGAAAGGTAATAAAAGTCCTATTTATATTAAATCATCTTTTCCTTTTTGAACATATATAACCCTATGCCTTTAAAGTAAAAATCCATTTTCCCCCAAAATACCAATTGCACTTTGAAACTTAATTATTGCTTTCTATTAATCAAGTAAGGAGAATTTTATAATTAAGAACAAATGGTTGAGATTGAAATTAACACAAGTATTTAGTAATAATAGTTGTACATGTATTTCATACATTTCAATTAATTAATTGATTAATCTCCTTAAAACATGATAGATTTAGGGGTGTTATAATATTCTCCTCTTAAAGAGACTTTCGTCCTGAAAGCCACTTTAAGACACAACACCCTAAAGAACGAGATTGCACCTCATCCCCCTTCGATCTCCAAGTGATCCAATACACCATTTGGTGCCACCACAAGACTTCCTTTAAACAACCTTTCGTTGTTCAAAACTTTTCAACCCAAAATAGAATTTTGAAATGGTTTAAAACTCATCTTGTTACTCAGGTCCACATGATTGTTAATCATTGAATCATTGATTAAAACGTTTGTTTCTACTGTTGAAATTATCCAGGTAAAACTTTTCAACCAAAGCACTTACAATTCCAGTTGTTCAAAACATTTCAACCAAATAGAACTTTGCACTACTTTAAAACTCATTTAGTAAACTAGATCACCAAGGTGAATAAAAGTATCACTGTAGTATAAAATATTCAATTCCAATCATCAACACATTAGGGTCATATGGTTCAATTTGAATTGTTAAAACATCATGGTCGTCATTATTGTTTTCAACACATCATTTATCATTAATTATTTAACTTGGTTAGGTTCAAAACAATTACTTTTAAGAGTTGGGGTGGTTTTAGTGACAAAGAACTTTTGAGAGGGCTCGGGTCTTGATGCTCTGACACTCACGAAGAACTTGAAACAACAAACCCACTAGCACTTAGCTGCGATGCTGAAACGAACAAAAGCCTGACCCCGCTGGACCAACCACACTGAGGAGAGAAACACTTACTCAAGCTCGAAACTCTCCGCGCATTCCCCAAAACAAACTTACCATTAAGAAACTTTCCTTAGAATGCGCAACAACAAACTCCGCCTCATGGGCACCACTCTCAAACTCCACTTTGGTCACACACACAAGCAATCTGACGGGGTAGACTCCACACTTTACGACAACCAAACAACTAATTTGGTTCACAAAATAAACGAGGGCAGTCCCCTGACCTGCCCTCTCTAAACTCGAAGCTCAGCAAAGAAGAAGGACTGAGATTGACCTTCTTCCAAAAGTAGTCAGCGACTATGTGGTTATCAACAAACCACACCTGACACACATGGCACAAAACCCGAACAAGGGTAAAGCTAACAGAGTAAAACACTAGTAGCTGGTCTGATACACGTATCCGACCAACTTCAACTCTCAAAATAACAAGCAACTATACAACTATGATGGAACCATGAGTGCAATGCAATCACGGTAACTAATAGAGCAGTACAAATCATAATGAACATGCAAGACAACACAATCTTGATACAATACCAGAGCCATAAAATCATCATGCATAATAGAATAATGAAATCGTGAGAAGGACGAACACAACAGTGCTAACAAGATGAACAGGCAGAGCGGTATAGTCACGGTGGAACACGAATATAGTAATACAATCATGATAAACAGACAGTACAATGCGGCCATGGGAACGAACAAAGCACATAATCATGGTAAAACAAATAAAGCAGTACGATCATGATGAAAATGACTACAACGTTACAAACATGGTGAACAGGCCACGCAATGCGATCATGGAAACCAAACGGAGCAACACAATCATGATGAGCATATAGAGCAATAATAACAGGATAAAAACGAATACAACAATACAAACATGATCAAATCAAGGAGTCATGTGATTGCAATGAAAAGATAGGGTCATAAAATCATGGTGAGAATGAATGCCGCAATATGATCATGCTGAACAAACAAGATAGAGTGATACGATCATACAGAATGAACAGGGTCATATGATCATGATGAAACAAGAAGGTGTAGTACAATCAACACACAACAAGTAGAGCAATACGATTCCGACGCAACAGATAAAGCATTATGATGATTTATCAATCATAAGAATGTGAGACAATTCAACAAAAGATACATCAAACAACATGGATAATGGATCAACGACAAACATATGAATGCATACAACAAAAGGATAATCACAAACACGTTTAACAACATGGATCAGACATCAAGGACACACATAACAAGGTGAGGAACGCAAGTTCGAACAAAATAAATTAATGGTACGAAGAGAGCATGAAACTTGTGAACACGATAACAGACTTACCGGTCTGAAGAGCAAACTCTACTGAAGTGACAGGCGTGACTAACGATGAGCGTGAAGACTCCTTGATAAAAAATGGCATTTGGCATCGTGCTGCAAAGTGGCCCTCCTAGCCACACCGGTAACACACCTTCACCCTTGGTGGGCATGGTCCCTGGTGAACTCTCGAACACCTACGACACTCCAACACCTTCTCTAGAGGACCCTGATGATGGCCTCGAAAGACCTTTGCCTCCCCTATTGCCCGGGATCTCCTCTCTTAAATTGCCTCCTCTACTGGCCAGGATCTCTTTGGCGGGGCTGGTTTCTTACACGGCCGGGATTCCCCTGACCAAAGTGGTCTTTTGGATGGGAAACCCCAGGGTGAGACTCAGACTCCTGCCTGTGCCTGGCTGCACTGCCTGAACTCCCGAAGGCCGTGAACTCACTAGTAGTCTACGTGGTCACATGGTGCGTAATCTGGACAGTAGAAGTGTAAGCAACACGAAGGTGAGTGTACAATCCCGACTGACCCTCTGCTAAGCTCGAATTGAATGTAGAAAGAGACTGGCCTATGATATCCTGCGTGTAAGTGGTGATGGTGTGGAACTCCTGCCTCTGAGTGACAAAGGGAGACCCTGTCTCCGACGCGGCAGCTGAGGCGAAGCGGGCCTCTACAAACTCTCACCTAAACTGGTCCCACCAGACCAAGGTACCCCCATTAGGTGACTCTCCCTTAGAAGACATAACGGCAAGGAGATCACGAAGCTGGAAACAACACAGAGGAAACCTAATCAGAACCTACAATCACACAAAACACAAGACAACCAAAACAATTTCTCAACTAAAACATGCTTCTTACTTTACCCTACTTCACATGCTTGGTGACTGCTGGTCTGCTGATGATCATGGACACACGGTTTACATCGTAAACCAGTTTATAGAATCTATGACTCTGAGCTTTGATACCAACTTGTAACGACCCAGCTTCCTAAAATACTCTAATGGATTGTTACGTGTGCATGCATATTAAAATCCTCAAAATCAATTTAATAACCACATGCATTTTTCCAATGAAACCTCGTAAAATCATGAAAACAGTACTGATAGTTCGAAAAACATACAAAACGTGGTTCGAGATCCCGATAGTTCAAAACAAATACAATCCAACAGAGTTTAAAACGTAAAACATAAGGTTTGACACAAGTAAAACAATAAGGAAAAGAAAATGTCGACACCGTGTCCATGATCTATCTAGCTCCCATCCTAGCCACCTCGGAATGGATCAGTACCTGAAAATGTATGGGGTGAGTATATCGAAATATACCTAGTAAAGAGCCCCACCATGGGATTAAGCATGCAAACAGAAATAAGATAGAAAATACGACAACTGAAGCTAAGTGCCTCGCACATGCGTGCCCGGCCCTTGAGCAGGTCACGAGCAAACAATGTTAAACGACGACGTGTAAGCCGTGAGCAAGAAAATAGCTAAATGCCAAGCAATAATCTGATCACTGTCATGGTAGGACCATAAGTGAGGAGAACACATAAGTTCCCAAAATTTTGGGTCGGGATACGTCTCATACCGTGTCTGAAGAGACAAACACGATTGTCTCGGAGTAGCTTGACCTTGTCAGGGACCCACCAAACTGCATCAGCGAAGACATACACGAATGCCTTGGGGTAGCCTGACCTATGCCAGGGACCTGCCACATTGTGCTCGCGGAGACATATACAATGTCTCGGGGTAGCCTGACCTTTGCCAGGGACCCACCACGTTGTGCTCGCGGAGACATACACAATGTCTCGGGGTAGCCTGACCTATGCTAGGGACCCACCACACTTCTGCTACGTAACTTTAATAGCGTATCCACAGGGCATACACAAATGCCAATAAAGTCACCCGACCCTATCGGGGAGGACCATAAGTGAAGGGAACACACAGGATCCCTAAACTCGGGTCAAGACAACTACACACGAGCCGTGTCAGCAAGGGCGTACTCGAATGCCAATAAAGTCACCTGACCCTGTCAGGTAAAGCCACGAGAGAGGGAAACTGCAGGGTCTCTAAACCTCGAGCTCGGGGTGCCAGCTGCTAACCCCAGCATGCGGGAGGACCGACCTGCCTACAGACAACATCCTCACAAAAATGCATGCAGGCTCACCAACAGGTATTCCTTCACTCCTTCATCTGTCTCAGTGGCCTCTTCCAGTAGTTTCGAAGTCAAGCAAGGCATGACCGGCTCCTCTTCCAACGTACTGGGCGGGTAAACTGGTGGAACCATGCAAACAACATATAAAGTTTCATGAGTACAAACAGAGAGATATAACTAGCACTAGAGTCACACGAGATCTAGCCTAGCCTAGGCGAGTGTCCCTAGCACACCCGAGGGTTAGTACGACCTGCAACGTGTGCTCAACAACCAAGGAACCCGTTGTTCTGCACACAAGGTGACACGTGGATGAGATCTAACCCCTTGGTCAGGTGTATAAGTCAACCTGTAGGTTAGTGCAGCTCATCCACGTGTCTCGAAGCAAAGAAGATCCATATCCTCGCTCGGTTCCTAAAGGGCACTATCGAGTCACAACAACAACACGATATTGATCACACAAACACGAGTTCTAAAAGTAGTGAGCTAACTGCTCCTCTAAGTGGTCAACACAATGATCGGACCTAGTTATTCTAACGCCAAACATAACAATACACGAACAAACCCTTAGGTAACAAATCAGAGACACCGAGCATATAATCATAGCAGCGCGTATACAGTAAAACATAGATGGAACCGACAACATAGAACATGCATAAACTCAAGGCAATCCAATCCAAATGGAAGGTTAAACCGTTAAGTAGTTCATCACGTATACGAGCAAAAGATACAAATTGGGAAATGATGATACGATCTCAAGAACACAACAAACAAGGACTGAACAGTTATGAGCTACACACGATTCCATGCTACCATGAGGAATAATCAGTTCAAACAGTGGTCACAACACCAACACAAGCATGAAACAAGGCATCCAACATTCAATTCTCGTAAATCCTAACATGCCACTATTCACATGCTTTAAGCCACAAACTCGATTCATAATGAAACTCTTTACCTTCCCGACGACTTGACCGGAACACCATAAGAACTCATAAGCTAAACGAAGAGCTGAAATGGTGAAACCCGAGAGCACCTAAACATAGAAAAATGAGTAAAAGTCAACGAAACGAGCAACCGAAGCCAAACTAGACAAAACGGAGCTCACCACAAGAACGGGGTCGAAAAACTGAGCTAGCGACGTGTCATCGGAGTGCAGCGGAGCGTGGCCACCAAACCCAACAAACTTTACCTCAAACTCTTCGTCTCACTCTCCCGGTCACGGAACAGGTCTCGGAATCGCAAACGGACTCCTCTAGCTCTCGAAAACTACGAAGAAAGAAAAGAACAAAAAAGGAGTTTTAAGGGTTTCTCTGGAAAAACTCCATTGAAGGTGGAAACGAAGCTGAAAGAGAGAGAAACGACTTACCTAGGTTCTTGAGAAGATGAGGACCGAAAGGGAAACTCGAATACAAGCTGCTGGAAAACACCCTGAACGCCGGGTAACTTGCTGAAGAAGACAACCACGTTTCTACGTAGTGGGTACTGGCCGAAAACGCGACGGAGAGGGGCTACCGGAATGAGCTGGGATCACCGGGAAGACTTGCACCACGCGAACGCAACCCACGGAAGAGGAGGGAGACAAGTCCGCTTGGGACTTGCCAGAAACGCAATGGAGAGGGGGCTGTCGGCGGAAGAGGAGGGCTACCACGTGGCAAGATCCTGGGCGTAGAGAGATGGAAAACCGACGGGTGTGATCGAATGCAGATAAAAGGTTGAGATGGATGCGAGATGGATGGCTAGGATTGACTCTAAAAGAAGGGATGAGATTTTGGGTTTTACTTGGCTGCTTTGAAACTGGGAAAAGGAAAGGTAATAAAAGTTCTATTTATATTAAATCATCTTTCCCTTTTTGAACCTATATAACCCTATGCCCTTAAAGTAAAAATCCATTTTCCCCCAAAATACCAATTGCACTTTGAAACTTAATTGTTGCTTTCTATTAATCAAGTAAGGAGAATTTTATAATTAAGAACAAATGGTTGAGATTGAAATTAACACGAGTATTTAGTAATAATAGTTGTACATGTATTTCATGCATTTCAATTAATTAATTGATTAATCTCTTTAAAACTTTATAAATTTAGGGGTGTTACATTGAAATATTCCTAATATCTGAAAAGTACATACGGAAGTCTTAACTTTTTTTTAAACATATAGAATTCGAACTTTACTAGTAGGTATATAAAATGTCAAAGAATTAATTATTTTTGTACCTAAAATTATAAATCTTAATACAAAAAAACCTACTTATTCATAACTAATTAAAGCTAACCATACATTAAATATATGACATTTAGCTATCAATATATAAATAAATTTGTGTATATATATTTTTTTAAAAAAAATATGAACTAAATAGTTGAGTAGATTAAAGTTAGATTGGAGATTGGAGGTTTTTTTTTCATGAATAATATAAAAATAAAGAAATTTTATGAATGTCAGAATTTTAGAAAAAAAAAATCAAATTTAACAAAAATTGATTGGTTTCAATCAAACCCAAGTTGAAAACAATAAGTGAAACATATAATCCAACATTAATCAAGATAACCAACGCCACCGACTCATTCAATTAAAAGTTGAATATTTTTGTTATGTATAAAATATTTTAAAATGTTTCAAAAATTAAAATAAGATACAAGAATTTGTTATCAACCCAAAATTGAATTAAAAATTGATACTTTCAAGTCATTTAAAAATGGATAACTTAATTTTTATTCAACTATTCACCATAAACAAAATACAAAATACCACATATTTAATAATTTAAATAGGGTCCCCAAGGGGTGGCTCAGTAATTGAAGATTTGGGTTTTGAGGATATGCTCTCCTCAATGTCTCGAGTTTGAGATTCACCTGTAACATTACTCTTTTGATGTCTTTGGTGTTTGATTTAGGGATGGGTGTGATTATCCTTGTTTAAAAAAAAAGATATATAATTAAAGATACAAATTATTTATTAAATTTTATTTAATTATAAATACCAAATTTTACTACATTCCAATTCCCTTTTATAGATCAAATTTATAAAGATCAAATTATTATTATTTTTATTATTTTGAAACATTCTATGCAAACTAATCTTATTAAATTTAAATTATTAAAAAAAAACTAGCTGGTGTAGGTTCCAAAAGGGTCCGAAATGGGCACGTGCGAGGGGGCGATTCGCGCGCTAGTTCATCGGCGGCGTGCGAATCTGACACGTGCGGGCTTTCCAAATTTCCACACATCGTTTATACGATATTTTCCCATCTCGTCGCCATTTTGGAGAAAAAAAGAAATTCTGTCTCAGATCGACTTTTCGCCTCTTTCTTCAAAACCCTCTCTGTGGATTAGATTCCCGTTGCTTTCTTCCTCCTCCTCCGTCGACGACCATGGCCGAGCAACTCACCGACGATCAGATCTCCGAGTTCAAGGAGGCCTTCAGCCTCTTCGACAAGGACGGCGATGGTCTCGTTTCTCAGATCTCTTTCTCTCTTTATTTATCTGTGTTTTTTTGTGGATTATTACTCATTTTTTGCGGTTTTCAGCTTTGTTTTCTAGATCTGAATGTTTGATTTGTTGTTTTGGCGGTGTTTTGTGCTTGATCTAGGGTTTAGGTTGAATTTGAGGTTGTTTTTGGTTTCGTTATAGATTTGACTTTTCTTCTGGTTTCGGTGTTTTGTCTGAGGATTTAGGATCTGTTGTGATCTGGTTGCTGCGTATTTTGGACTTTCTCTCTTTTGGTTTGGTGACTATTTTTAATTTTTAATTTTTTTTTTGGTTTTGGTGTTCTGTTTGGATGGCGATCTTGTTGCAGAGTCGTTTTCGTGAAATGATTATCCATCTTTTGTGGCCGATGATGCTATGTTAGTGTTCCCTTGCTAAGTGGTGTGCATGCACGAGTTTTCTCGTGGTTATTAAGATGTGTGCTGTGCTAATTGTTGGATCTAGAAAAAATGATGTTGCTCGTTTACTTCTGTTTCATCATAGAGGTTTTACAGCTTGGACTGGAGTTTGTTTGGAAGATTGGAATGTTGTAGACAAGATTTGTACCTGCACTTGGTTGGCTAGAAATGTCTATGGTTTACTTTATGACTGAATTTCAACTGTTTGCTTAATTATGTAAATGGAAATGAAACTTCTGAACTCATTTGCTTTCTATAA
>JBBMKA010000009.1:3750445-3805298 GCA_037833695.1 Sechiopsis laciniata | reverse complement strand
GGTATTGATTTCATATTTAGCAAGGTTGAGAAACTTATAATTTTATTTGTGTTTTATTGTTTATAGGTTGATACAATAAACTCTATGAAATGCATTTTTTGGGAACTGTTAACATCTGCAACAATATATCAAGTAAGTCTAATTTCTTACTTCTAAAATAATGTATCATGCATACTTTTAATACAATTTAAATAGTGTTTATGCGACTATCTTGCAGTTATGGTAGCGTAGAATGAAAATCGTGGTAATTCTTAGGAGTTTGTATTTAGAATTTCTTCGACCATGGTCTTGTATCTTGAAGTTTTGATACTATTAAGTTTGGTCTTCAATAATTCCTTTAACCTTATACTAAATTACATTTTTCATGTTAGATTATAGTCTTCTAAATTTTAGTATACTCTTAGTGACTTTGTACTTATATTGGGAAATTTACATAATAATATATTTTTTTAGCATTTTGTTTTTCATTCACTAAGTTTTATAATTATATTGTGTAGGTATTTTATTCAAGGTAATGATCGTTTTGCATCAACAGTTATCGTCCAAGTTGTCAGTTGTTGTATAAGTTGTCAAAGTATTTGATTTTCATTCAAGGCTTTATGAAACATTTGGTGTAATTTCACTTACAACTTTTATATATAAACTACTATGTATAGAACTTGTTAAGATCTTATTTTCATTGTGATGAATGAAATCTATTTGACTTTTATGTGGATTGTGACATTATTTATTGAATGCACGATTATTGACAAGTTTAAATATTGTTTTTCAATTGATAGGTTTAATTGTAATTAACATGAATCAAATGAATAAATTAATGAAATATATTCAATTTTAGGATTTAAAAATTGTCATGGTATACCTTTTATGACAAGTTTAAACTAATATGAAATAAAAATCATAACTATTATAATTGTCATGAAATCTAATTTATGACAATTTAAAACTATCAAAAAATAGAAATTATGACTATCGAAATTGTCATGAAATGTGAATTCATGACAATTTATGATTTAATTTTATTTAGAAAAATAACTATATTTTATGACATTCTAAAACTATCATGGTAACAAAAGTTAAAATTGCAAAAATAACATAATTTATGATAATTATAAAATGTCATAAATAGAGATCATAAACCCTATTTTTCATTAATTCATGACAATTTTTAAATGTCGTGAAATAATATTTATGACAATTTTATACCTGTCATAAATTATATTTTATGACATTTTTGTTATATGTCATAGAAGACTTACCATGATAGGGGATACTATGACAAAACATAATTTTGAGAATAATTGTTATGATAAGTCAATTATAACAATTAAAAATTGTCATAGAAAGCTAAAATTGTAGTAGTGATAATATGAGAGTCAAATACTGATTTCTAATATCAAACCCGTGACCGTGGTACTGAACTGAATTACCACGAAACAATGAAACCACTAGGCTATTAACTCTTTCGGTATAAGTGTATTGACTTTAAAAGGCGTGCCATCTTTCTTTTATTTTTTATTTTTACTCAAATATTATATCATTAACTCGAGGTAGTGATTAAGATTGTTATAACTAACTTAAAGACGATAGTTCAATTCATAGTAACCACCTATTTTAGATTTAAATATGACCCTAATCAATAAAAAGAAGATTGAAAAAGAGGAGTGGAGACTTGGTGGTTAAGATTAAAAAAGGGCTTGTGGACCTGCTTTGTGACTCATAGTAGATATTTGATTAAATCTTACTTTAAAAGTGAGTATGTCCCTAGTCAATAAAAACCCATTTTCAATATTGGTTCTCCAAATTAGTCTTTTTCAAGAGAATATTTGTGCGTGTTTTATATAAAGAAAATTTGTGTATTTGCTTTCTATAAGAGAATATTTATGAAAAGACTAACAAATAAACTTAAAAAACTTTTAATTCCAGTCCTTGAAATATTCCTCATATTTAAAAGAACATATAGAATTCAACTTTATTAATAGGTTATAAAATGTCAAATTCTTAGAAGAAAAAAAAGTGAAGATAAATGAATTAGAAGATAAATGAATTATTCTTGTACCTAAAATTAGAATCTTACTTTAAGGGACACAAAAACCTTTCACATACCACCAAACCTCCCATAAATGTTTTGTCCAAAAAAGAAATGTCAAGAAATAACTCCCATAAATGTTATTATTATTGACTTTATAATATACTCAAAAATAAATATTAACTTCACAATTAAGCAAGTAACAAAGTTTTTTTAAAAGAAAAGTTATAAACTTGGTTAAAATGTTATTTTAGTTCATGTACAATCAATTTTGTTTCATTTTTTTTGTGCATAAACTTTCAAATGTTTCATAATAATTCATATACTTTAAATCATCATGTACATTAAGCACTAATGGTCAAGAGAGTTTTGAAAAATCAAGAAGTGATGAATCTAATCTAATTTATGATGCCATCCATCTATGAATTGATTTTCAACAAGTTATGAGATGCGCTTAAATTAACTCGAACACTCACACATATAAAAAAAAATTTATAAATCAATCTTTATATAAACTTTATTTAGTTCAATAATAATTGAAGTAGAAAGAATTCAAACATATGATATCTTAATCATGAACTTATATTCGCTCAACTATTTCTCAAAAAAGTAAAAAAAAAAACTCACCTCAACTATTACTTTTGTTTGACCCATAAAATTGAATTTGGTGCACTGTTTGATTTTCATGTTAAGAAATTCTTGCCAACTTTTATTTTTTCCATATGGAAGGATAAATTATCCATAAGTTTTGACGTAAAATATTTAATAAACCGCATAGCACATAATTAACAAAATATAAAAATTTTCACTTACCCAAATTTTAATATTTTCATGAATTTATAATTTAGAACCAAAATCCATACCATTTCAAAAAAAAAAAAAAACCAAAATCCATAGATGCCCTAAAGTTTCAAAATTGATATTTTCTTATTAAAATTCAACTCTATTTTTTCAAACAATAAAACACAATTTTTTATGATTATAAATTTCAAAAGTATATTTAAAATCATCACGAAGTAATCAGTGGTCAAGTGGACACGAATTCTCGTTATCTAACTAGAAATTAATCTACAAATTTTTTTAGCATCCAAATGTGATAAAATATGTATAGTGACAATACTAAAGATGTACACAAAATGATCATGAATATTAAAAAAATATATTTTAAAAAAATCAATAGTTATTTTGTATTTATTTTTTACATTTTTAATCTTATCTACGAGCCTCGTAAATACGGCACGTGCAAGGAGACAATTCGCGCGCTTAGTATCTGGGCGCGTGTGAATCTGACACGTGCGGCATTTTCCAATTTCCACAGCTATTCTTTATTCGAGTATTTTCCCATCTCTCATCGCCATTTTGAAGAAGAAGAAAAAATCTCTTTCAGATCGACATTTTGGCCTCTTTCTTCAAAGCTCTCTGTGGATCCATTTTCGCTGAACTTTTCTTCCCTTTCCGTCGACAACTATGGCCGAGCAGCTCACCGATGATCAGATCTCCGAGTTCAAGGAGGCCTTCAGCCTATTCGACAAGGATGGCGATGGTTTCGTTTCTCAGATCTCTTTTTCTATTTTTCTGTGATTTTTTTGGATTTTTCTTGGTTTTATGCGGTTTGAATTTTGTTTTTTAGATCTGACTGTTTGTTTAGTTGTTTTGGTGGTGTTTTGTGCTTGATCTAGGGTTTATGTTGAATTTGTGGTTGTTTTTAGGTGTGGCGTTTTTGGTTGTGTGATGGATTGGATTTTTCTGCTGGTTTGAGTGCTTTGTGTGAGGATTTACTGTTGTCATATGGTTGTTGCGTGTTGGAGTTGTGCTCTCTTTCGTTTTGTTGACTTTTTTTTTTCGATTAGAAGTTCTGTTTGGACGGCGATCTTGTAATAATATGTTGGAGAGTTGTTTTCGTGAAATGATTCTCCCCATGGTTCGTGGCCGATGATGTTTACGTTTTCTCTTGTTAGGTGTGCCTGTACGAGGCGTATCGTTAATCGTTGTAATTAAGATTTGTTGTGTGCTATGCTAATTAGATTTTTGGAATATCACAAGGTGCTGTTGCTCTTTCATGTCGGTTTTCGGTTTCGTTTGTTTCGTAGAGGTCTTATAGCTTGGACTGGAGTAAGATTGGAATGTTTCATTTGGTTCTTTGTCAATTCTGATGAGTTGATTTATTGATGTGAATTTGCAACATGCGTTGTTGATGAAACTGTTACAGGTTATATGAGGTTAAGTGTACACTTATACCTGCAGTTGGTAGGCTAGAAATTTCTACGATTTACTTTAGGACTAAGTTGAAAAATGTAAATAGAAATGAGGGTTTTGATCTCATTTGCTTTCTTTAAACTTGGGAATGTCCAGTAAAAAGGTATGGTGTTTTCCTGTACGGTTGACTTCTAAATAATGGTTCGACTGATCTATGAAATCCTGTTTTCTTGATGGTTTTGCTCTTTGTTTAAACTTTGACTATAGTTATGTTTCATCCTTGCCGATCTCTTGAAAACCAATTTCATTTCTATAAATAAATAAACCAGCTGAATCATCTTTAACCCATTTTTGTCTATGTTATAAGGAATTCATTCTTCCCTTTCTCTTGGCTTCTCTTTTTAAACATATTGATCTGTCCCCATGATTTCTGATAATTTTATACTGGGATGCAGGCTGTATCACCACCAAGGAGCTCGGGACTGTAATGAGGTCACTTGGCCAAAATCCAACTGAAGCTGAGCTGCAAGACATGATCAATGAGGTGGATGCCGATGGAAATGGAACCATCGACTTCCCCGAGTTCCTGAACCTGATGGCTCGTAAGATGAAAGACACCGACTCAGAGGAGGAACTGAAGGAAGCCTTCCGTGTGTTTGACAAGGACCAGAATGGTTTCATTTCTGCAGCTGAACTCCGCCACGTGATGACAAACCTCGGCGAGAAGTTGACTGACGAAGAAGTCGATGAGATGATTCGTGAGGCTGATGTGGATGGTGATGGCCAGATTAACTACGAGGAATTCGTTAAAATCATGATGGCTAAGTAAACGTCGAAAGGAGAACCTATAGAGGCTAAGATCCGAAAGAGAGGTTAGCGCAACCATGTTCCATGTCAACTATACATCGTACTGGAGCAATTCTATCTAGAACACTTCCTTTTCGTATTACTAGCTTTAGTTGGTTCTTCTCTTATCTTTTGTTTGCATAATTTATGGTACTGTGTTTTGGTATTGTTTGCTGTGTCTTTCTTTCTTTTTTTTTTCTTGTTCAGTAGATTAGTTAGTGGAGTCTTCTATTTTTATTATTATTTTTCAACAAGAAGTGGAGTCTTCTATTATTAATATTTCCTATTTTCTTTTTGTGTTTGGCAATATCATATCAAGTACATTTCAATGAATCCATTGCATTTTGCTCCCGAAGATGAATTATGAATGTTGTTAAAATACTTGATCATTTATTGTCTGGGGTTATTGATCACGAGCATCAATCAATGTACACGAGGTCATAGGTTCGAATCTACCACCTCAATGTTGAAATCGATAGTGAAGATAATGTATTAATTTATAATGGCTGTCATTACTATGCTTTTTCAGAATACCTACTGGCATTGGGGCTATGACTATTTATTAGCTCTTGTTGAGTGCATGCACCAAAAGACCATTGTCCAACTCTACAACTGTCATAACTTGAACAGTGCTCTTCCTTCTAAATGAAAATGGGGAAAAATTGAGAATCACCTTCTATAATTGCATTTTTTCATGACTTTTATTTTTTATTCTTGTTATAACTATTTTTCAATCACATTATATCCATTATTTTATTTATTTATATTATTTCTTTTGATAATCATTTTTTTCATCTTCTCTTAATTTGTATTCTTCTCCTATTTATTTTTATTGATTTTTATTGTTCTCGTCTCAAAAGCTCCCTAATGTGCATATATAAGTGGCTTCAACAATCACTAATATAAAAAAAATAAGCAGCCATTATGATTTGAATTATTCTTGTAAAAGTCTGTTTTTTGCCATTTTCAATCTAGTCAATATTTAAGTTTTTGCTAAATTTTTGTAGTCTGAGGCAACATACATTGATGGTTATATCTTTCACAGATAATAAATTTAGTTCTCCACTTAAAGAGATGGAAAAAGTTTTTGTTCTATTGGTATTCACCTACTCACATCTTCTATCATACAATGGTATACGATTTTTTTTTTAATAAAAAATTCTATCTTTGTAGTTCATGGTTACTATAGATGATGTTGTTGGCCTATGATTTGCCTTTTTCTGTATTTCAATAACTACAAAATTTTTTTGCAACACTTTACTTAAATTATGGGGGTAAAACTATTAAAAAATTGTGGCCATTAGTTATTTATCCAGTCAAAATTGATAATTGCACTTTTTTTTTGGTCTAGTAATTTATGCTCAACTATAATTCTAAAGTTATATTTTATTTTTGGTCTAGTAATTTATGCTCAACTATGATTCTAAAGTTAAATTTTTTTTAACACCAATATGAGCCACAGCATCATTGTACATCCAGAATCGAAGAGATCATGAGTTCGAATCTTCGTGCTCAATTGTTGTAATCTCAAAAAAAATTACATTTTTTTAACAGATGTTTTGTAATATTTCTGAAACTGCCTTCATGAACTAACAAAAAAAGCTTGCTTTTGGAATATTTTTTTAAATTTTATTTATTTATTTATTTTTTTCACGTAATTAATTAAGTTAATTTGAATCTCAAAATCGACAATTTTATCAAATTAAAATTTGGATTTGCAAAATTCAAGCTAAAAAGTTGTCCAAAAAGTTCTTTAATAATCCATATAAAATTAGTCACCAAATTATTTGGTCAAACCTAGCACACGAGATTGCTAAAATTCAGCCAAATATATATAAATGCTTGTCCAAGGACTCCCCCTCAGATCAAATCTACTCATATTGATGCAGTTAGAGAAGAGGCAATTAACCTTTTTTGGCCAAGCAGTTCTATAAAAACACACAGATTTCTTCATAGGTTGAAGAAATATTGATCAGAATTAAAAGTGTTTTGTTGCAAGCAAATTTTGGCTAACCAGTTCTATAAAACAAGACTCCTCCACAGACGATGGAGGGTGCAGTAGCTCGATCCTCTACAAAGTTCAGTGCGAAAAATCGACAACTAAACCATCAGATGACACATAGGGAAACGAACTAAATAACTACCTGTTCAGCGGTTTGTAGAGGACGACCGTGACATACTTTGAATGAAACCTATGAGTAAGTCCCAATGCAACCACAGATTGAGAAGTCCATCCTTTCTCCATGAAGAGATGGTTAAGCACAACATGTTGAGGCTTTGAGGATGAAGCTTCGTCGGCGTTCTCCATGCCTAGAACAGTGAGGTGCAGCTGCGATGGCACGGCTGCTGGCTCCTTGGTGAAGTCTTCCTCGCCAGGGAATGCCTGGCTGTAACTCGTCTCTGGTGATGATGGAGTCTCGAACTCAGCCACGCTCTGGAGAATATCAGGCACACTATCCTACAAAACAGAAACAACTCCAAGATGAAAACTGAAGATGAATTATTTGTTCAGAGTTACTGCTTTGCATTGCAGTAATTGAATGAATTGCCACATCTCTTTCCAAAATAATTTTCTCAATGTGCATTCAATAGTTAACAAGATGCATACAGCAAAATATGATGTGAAACATATAAGATTTTGCTTGTTCCAGAAAAGGTATTAAGTTGTCCTGATGAATATGAAGTCGGAGATGAAACATACAAAGGAAGAGCCTACAACCACCTATTCGTATCCTATCCTATCCTATCCTATCCCATCAAAGTTCTATTATCTACCTGCTTCTTTTCTTAAAAAAAGAAACTATGATCTTCAAGCTTAATCTAATGGGTGTTTATGTATTTTTCTTTAAAAGCTCAAATGCTATAATTATCGTGGGTTGGCCAAGAAACTCTTGAGAAACTAAGAGTCGATGAATTCAATCTATGGTGCCTACCTACTAGAAATTTATTTCCTATAGGCTATAGGTTACTTTGACAACTAAGTGTAGTAGGATCAAACAAACAGTCCGTGAGAATAGTGAAGATGCACGTAAGTTACTCACGGATAGAAAGAAAGCTCAAACGCTAGCATTTAGGTTGGGTATATGAACAGCTATTCTAGTCCATATACTTACGTACCTCTTCCTGTATCTCTTGAATACACTTCGAAAAAACAATCAATTACCAAAATGTGAACACTCCTGACAAGCAAGAAGACACATGAAATATGTGACACTCATGCTCTTGGCAAGCAGAGTGAAGATATACTTCATTGCGCAGAAGAATGGACAGGATAGCATGTACAATCCGTTATCTAGGCATCTTGCTGTTTTGACCTATAATTTCTCATTATGTCTATATTTCTCGTTTATCTCACCCCAAAAATTGAGAAAATCAAGAATCCACACAAAACCAAAAGGTTATGAGGGCAGTTCTCTGTACAGTGAAATATTCACGACATGATATATAAAATACTTACTGAATCGTATCCCAAGCATCTATATACTAGATAGAGGATTAAAACAAAAATTTCGAGTACTTGGGTTAATCACGTTTCTTATGTGTATATATGAAACAACTTATGTTAATCGAGTTGGTGATCAAGAGAAGTAAAAAAAACGGCATGTCATCATTCAGACCAGCCAACACAGTACAGTAAGACTGTTTTTTCCATCTGAGTTTCTACATAACTTAACAACAATAGCTTTTTTTCTAAAACAAGGGTAACCATGCCCGTCCCTAGGCCAGGCACCGGGAGACATCAAAAGAATAGAGACACGGAAGGTCTCTACAAATTATTGTCACGGTGAGTCCCGAACCTAGAACCTTGAGGGGAGCATACCTTCAAAGCTCAAGTTTTCGACCACTGTGCCACCCCATGGGGACAACTTAACAGCAATATCTTTAACCAACAGATGAGTGAAGACCAATAATGTGCAATGTGTAAATAATCATCCATTACTATTAGTTCACCATTTATTAAACATTAATATGGTTGCAATTATAAACCTCACGGCCTTGCTTTTCAGATATTTATCCTAGTAGCATGCTGTATGCCTACATGAAATCAAGCAAGTATTTTTGTACAATTGGAAAATTTCATTTTCACAAAATAAATACATCATTTTTCAACACAAATAACGAGTCAAATTCAAGTTCATGTCGACAGAGATGAAGGGAAGAATCACACTTACAGAAACATTGAGAAGATTAAAAACATTGCCCAGTTCATCAGCTATGTAAGGAAGATCTGGAATATATCTCTGTTGACCATCGACGATGAACTTGTAATGATATATTCCAGATAGAAGGACCATAAGTATCGAAAAGTCTTTACCAGTCCTCTGCAGGCTCTTCCTGCAGAAGCAGTGTAACATAATATTTCATTATTTATGCAAAATACAATAGAACTAATTTCATGAAGCATGAGGCTTGAAAGAATTATGACATCCTGGAAGTGATAAGAAAATAACCTGGATTCCCAGTTGTCCCAAGACCCCTCAACAGCCACGCTGCTGCCACCGTAGCTCCACGTAATGATTGTTGGGACTCCTTGCTCTGGAGGGTTATCTCCAGCTTCATGGATATCGTTTGGCCACGCTTCATTATACATGGTTGGACTATTACCTACTTGCAAGGGAGCTACAGGAACCTGCAAGTCTTGTAATACATATTCGCTATCATTTTCATTGAAAAAGCCATAACCAAGGCTAAGGATCATAAAAATTCACATTTGGTTCATCTCAAAAGGCAAGTCCAACTTATGATTTAAACTAAGATATTTGCCACAGTTCATACCCACAATCGTGAGATCAAATCAGGAACTGGAAGTTTAATAGACACAATTCATCCCTCACTAAACCCAGTTCCAATTAATATAATATCAATGCATTTATGAAAACAGAAGTAATATTCTGCTCCATGACATACTTGATTCCAACAACCAACCAAATCTAACAAATTATTTTTGAGCTCAACAACTATTTGGGTGGGAGGATTGGAACCCATAACCACTTGACACTTATGTCGGTTGCGATATTGCTACAAATTAATAAATAGTTTGAAGGGGATCAGGATCAAGAGAGTAATCCCAGCTACTCATAAACAAACTATAGCGGATCGGAGTAGGCAAATCCAACAACAGACAGTTCAGCCATTAATCTCCGAAGAGCACAGCATTAAGCATATGATCCAAAGTAAAAAAAAAAAAAAAAAACTAAAAAACAAATACTCAACATCACTAAAAATTGCAGGGAGGCAATCTTAGTCCAAGTAGTCAACAAAGTAAATCTTGGGTGGAACTTCCCCATTTACGACCATTGCAAACATCGATCCTAATAAAGAAACTTCCCGGGAAACACAAATTTCCACTTAACAATCAAAACCCAATAACAAAACGATTCAAACCCCACGAACAAGAGCAACCAGTAAGCAAAACAGAACAGACAGAGACAAAAAACACGGTACACGAAGAAGAAGAACGAAATAGTAACCTGAGGGGCGAACGAGATCGGAGATCGGAAGTTGCCAGGGCTACCATGAGGAGTATTTCCCATCGAATCTGAAGAAACAACGTTACTCGATTCAGTAGCCAACGAACTGTCAATCACCGAACCTTGTCCATCGCCGGCGGAAGAACTCTCTTCTCGACCATTGGCATTACCCATCGGACCTAAAAACAGAAACGAGTCGCGGATTTCCGCCTGACGGAGGATCGAATCGTAATCAACATTCAAACGCTTTGAAACTACTGGAAGAAACTAGGACCAATTGGATGGAGATTTCTTTGATTCCCAAATCCAAATCCAAATCCAAATCCCTAATTTGGAATTTTTGTGTGTGTTCGTTGATTTTGTGAAGAAGAAGAAGAAGATGAAGACAAATGGAGATTAAGAAATAGATATGACTCACGAGAAACTCAGCTGCAGGCGATATGAGAGAGAAGCGACTTTCTCTCTCTAGATTTTATATTATGAGCGAAAATGCCCTCTGAATTTGCTTTATTTACGGTAATTGCCACTCTGACGTGATAGAGACGCCGCCGTTTGTGTTTATCTTCTTTTTTTCTCTCACCGCCGGCCGGAATTAATCGCTGACCACCACTTCCACCGCCGATGTAGTCAACTTTTGTAGATTCCATTTGAAAATATGTTTTTTTTAAAGGCTTTTAATAAATTATTTGGCCTTATCCATCCACTAACTCTGTTATGGACATCATAAGTTGGAATCTCTTTTTTATTGAAGTTGAATGGTTTTTTTTTTTTTTTTTAAAAAAAAATTGTAAATTAAATTCAAATCTTAAAAAAATTAAAGATAAAAATGATTCATTATTTTGGAGCCTTTATTGTTGAATCTATTAATATTTTTATAGAACAATTTGTTTGAATTAATTTTGAATAGATACTCTTTTGATTCTTTAATATCAAAAGCCCCTTAAAGTTAAATGGAGTTGTTGCTATAAAGTTTGCAGCTTGTTTTTTTTTTTCTTTTTTTGAGCGGTTTAGGAGTGAATATATGAGCAATTTGCAGCTCGCCACATGGCACAACTTCAATGTGCCAGGTGGCAACTGCTTTATTATCATTTGTTTTCTATCTTTTATATTTTCAATAATTTTATTTTTCCACTACCATCCATCCATGTATTTTCAGTTTTTATTTTCCTCCAGAATTTAGGTTTTTAATTTTGTTTTGTTTTGTTTTGTTTTTTTTTTTTTTAACTATCATGTTATAAATCTGTTGATCTTTTGGCTGTTCCGCCATATGCATTAATGAAGTTGCTACCATTTAGTCATAAGATTCTCAACTTATTAGTTATAGTTAATTATAGTTTTTGTTTGCTAAATATGAACTTCTTGTAATGTTATAAGTAGGTACGTGGTAAAACTTGTAATCACACCAATTTCAATAAGAGTTACTCCACTTTCTCCCTCCACATCTTTTTCCTTATCTCTTTGATCCTTGCATACTCTTATAACACGTTATCAGCACGAGTTCTTACTGTTGCTTTGCTAAAGGTAGGTTTCTCAATTCATTTTCAAAATATTTTTATAAACGCTATTTGTATAGAGTGTATTGGGTTTAATACCTCTTATGTATACATTATGTATAATTTTAACGTTGGTTTTTTTTGTTGTTGAATGTGTAATAGTATTTTTATATTTTTCATGAGCATGATATTAATATGGTTGATTTGAAACTAAATCTCTTTATTTATTTATTATTATTTTTTTTTAACCGAGAAATCAGAGCTTCGCTCACTATACCTGGGGCACCACTGACCCGTCCCTAGGCTGTGGCACCGAGATACTTCAAATGATATTCTAGTTTAAGATGCTTTCCAGCGGCCTCGAACCACGGATGTCTCAAAGAAGCGTGCCTTGAAGTCCTTGCCCTCAACCGCTAGGATCTCTTTTCATAAGTTTAGTTCTCATAACTCTAATTTTGCTTCGTCTTATTGTGTGTTTTAGGAGTAGCAAAATAAAAGTTGATTTTTTTTAAGGAAATTGTGCTAGATAGTCAAATTTCACAAAATAATTGCAGATCTAGGCAAATTAGAAAATATTTGCATCCATAATAAAAAAAATATGGTATGGTTAATACTCATCATACAATATAATTTAGGGTATTAATACAATATTTTGTATTATTAGTACAATATTTTGTATTATTAATACACTATTATATATTATTAATACAATATTATATGTTATTAGTACAGTATTGTGTATTAATATAGTATTTTGTATCAATATAGTATTATGTATTAATTATATCGTATGTTTGACTATGATTTTGCTTCTTTTTTTTTTTGCCTAGTATTTTAAATACTTTTCCATTTTGGCATATTCTTAAAAAAAAAAAAAACCCTTTTTTTTTTTATTACAAAGTTTCTTTTATAGAACAAAGCAAAGTAAAAAAAGATAATCAATCTTAAACCACTCGATTTATTGTTTGTTCTCAAATAAATTAAGTAAATTACAATTTTAAATCTTATTGTGATTCAATTATTTGAATATATATATATAACCTAATTATTTATAGATAATTTTTTTTAATTTAGTGCTTGTGACAATTAATAGAATTAAAAAAAAAAACTTAATTCAATTTTTATTTATCTAACTAATTGACTCATTTAAGTTTTGTTTATGATTATGTTAAATTTTTTATATTACATATTTTTTTAAAAATATATTGCAATTGATACCATGTGCTCTATATTTCAATTAAATTATCAATATGTTAAATGCATACCTAAAGATTTTAGATTCTAAGCAATTAATTAACAAAATAAAAGTATGGTTCAATTTGCATTAGATATTGGTTTAATCATATAGATCATGAATTCAATTCTCTTTATGGATGATTTTTTTCGTGTTTTATTCTAGTTTTTAGTTGTTTATGATATAATTAATGTTATAAGTTAGTACATGAATAATGATTTATTTATTTATTTATTTTTCGATCATGAAGTTTAAGCATGTTGCAGATCTTAAAGTGATTGTATGTCATCTTCTTTTGCTGTTGCTTGTGGTGATATGTTGGGACTTCTTCCTTATAGGTTGTTGTGCTCTGGACTTCGAAGTTTCCCTGAAATACAAATGAACAAACCTTTTATCAATAAAAACTACTCTTAAGCTAATAAATTCAACTCTAAATAATCAATCCTCGATAACGGAGCCAAAAACTTAACTGGGTGTGATTTGGATCTGCTATGTATGTTACTCGTTAAATTGATTCTAAATTAAGGTGTTATTGCTAACACCTATGTTCTAAAATTGCAGCAGTGTGCAAGTATACACTGTCGAATCGCGGCAAGTGATAAGTATTATTTTATCGTTCTCCACATGGATTGATGTTTAGAATAAATTTTATTTACTTAAGAGTCGAAAAGAAAGTAATACTAGGTTGTTGGTTGGTTTAGTTGTGAGTTTTGTAAAGATAAAAATGCAATGGAGATAAATGGCTTAAGTGAAATACTATTGCAGAAGATGCTAATTATGCGCTAGTGGCAAGTAAAATATCATGCTTCCCTACACTAATGTGTGCTTCGAACCCATTGAGTTATGTCGAACCCAGCTTCCTCTGCGATTCTTCATATTGGGTTTCGGGCGATGCATGCATTAGTAAGGGTATTCCTAACTCTTCGAACATGCGAAAGACCTTGCATTGACCTAACGTATTCTGTTGGATCTTCTACCAGTTCTGTTGGCAGTTAGCATGCGTGGGTAGCTAATTGACGCAAACTTAACTTCAAACTGCAACATCATAAAATTCAACCTCTCATGCAATTCCTAACATGCATTTTACACTATATTTCACTGCAATGCCGTAAATTATGAAAACATGCTAAACAAATGTGTAAGTTTCAAAATGCAAAAATGTCATTACTAAATTGTCTAAGCTACAACTACTCCTAAAACAAAAATAATAAATCAAAATGGTGCGGTTGTTGAAGATGTGCAAACTCCGTTGTCAATGGTTCCCATGAGCATCGTCTTATTGTCCTCCTCAAGAGTGGATTGCTTCGGGTAAAGTGACTCCCGGCCAACCGATCAGATGCTTCATTCAGGCCTCTGGTGCTCCTTAAATAGGGTTGGATTACTTGGTGAGTAAGTTTTAAAGGTTCTGGAATTGTATTCATCAATGCTTGATTTCATGATTTAAGTTGGAATCTCTTGAGTCATGCCAAATTTCATGCTAATTAATAATCTGTTATTTCCTTTTTAGTGTGATTCTCCAAATGCAGTTGTCTTTTGAATGCGCTGTCTTGCTTTTGTCTCTCTTTTCCGTAAAAGGTTCGATCTTCCACATTTCAGTTTCTACGTCCCTGCATTGCATAAACATATATTAACACAATTTAATCTTCTTTTTATGCAGATAATGCGATGTCAACCCTTCTAATGCTAAATAGTAGATGCCTGCGACTTCTAACAGTTTTACTCGCCTTTTGCTCTTTATCTTTCAATTATTTCCTTTGAACCTTAGAAAAATGATGAATAAAATAGCTTAATTTATGCTCTATTTGAGAGCTATCAAACCCCTAAACTTGAACATTGCTCGTTCCGAGTAATGCATGGTCTATCCATTAGCATTTTTATTCTTCTAAATCAATTTTTTCCTATTAAGCTCAACTCTAGAAAGTCTGATCACATCCTTTATAACCTTGATACAAAACTCTATTTTTTCTTCAGTTTTCAAACTTTCTCAAAAACTCAGGTTCGCTTCAAATTCCTTCTTATTGTGACTAACAAATTGTTCCTCATTATAATTATTTCCCATTACTCGATCTATTGTACTCAACCACTTCTATAACTAAAGTTTTTCAACACATTCTGTCAAAGCTTCTATTTAAGTCCTCAGATCCCTCAAGGATTTTCACTTTTGCTTTACACATCCCTTTCGGGTTGCACTCATATCTATAATTTCTTAGTTCTTAGGATGAATTACTAGAGCGTAAAACATTTCATCTAAGCAAAAGAATTTCCAAGCTTGTGCTTTTGGTAGACAGTAGAATACTCTAAGAATTCCTACGGCTATTCAATCTTTTATGCTTTTTATTTTGCCCAGAATGTGTTGATATTTATTTTGCACAGTTTTTTTTCTTTTCAAAATGCTCGCTGAATTTCTCTCTCTTCTATACACTCCTCGGACTTGTCCTCACTCTCAAACTTAAAATCTTCATTGTCCCTAATGAAAGTGATACTTAGTTCCTCCAAACTAAATCATTTCCATCGTTGAGATACTCTATTTCATGCTCTAGGACGGATAGCTCTAAAATAGTGCACATTTTAGGCTATTATAGTTTGCATTATTCTAAGGATTAGAGGAAATAAATGGGCAATAATAGTAAATTGCAATTAAAAACCAATGAAAATTGCATGCATTCATAATTTAGCATCACAAGTGCAGTTTCACGGTTTAAGTACAAATATTGAATAAATTGCGCTAAAACAATATGCAATGCAGGAATACGTAGAACGTTTACGCAGGAAGGATGGATCAATGCGAACGGCGATCCACACAGCGGAATCACGCATTTACAAGGAAGTCGCATTTGAAGAATCACGCCAACAAGGAAACAAACAGAAAATCAATCAAGCAATTAAGAGGGCTTCAATAAAAGAAATTCCGGCAGAAATCAAGAGATACTGCATTAATGAAGATTTTCCATCTCACATTAACTTGCTAACCAAGTAATTCATCTCTATAAATAGAAAGAGGGAAGCCAAGGTTCGGTGAGCTGGTCTGTTGGCCAAAAGCCAATCTTAAGGAAAAACATCTAGTGGTGTTCGTGGGAGCCGATGACAAAGGGACTGCACACTTTACAATTGAACCAATTCAACTTTTTATTATTTTTCTTAAGAGTAGTTTATGGTGTGAACATTTAGTAATAGTTATAAAATTGGCTGATTTTGTCTATCTACTTGTGTTTATTGCTATGCTGCGTTATAGGTATTTTCGGTGAGGATTCATTTGTAGAAGCATGTTAGGAGTGTAGGTTATTATGTTTTACACTGTTGCATTTTTATTTAATATATATACGTCGATTAGCTACCCACGCGTGTACCTTACAACGAGTTCGGAAGAAGAAACTCCAAGATAATCCAGTATGCTACATTAAGTGACTGGTAGATTCTGGGTGCTAATATATTCGTACAGTAATTAATTTAGAGTTAAACTTATCGCTAAGTACGTTGATGCAGATTTGGGGTAGCGAATAGCTAAATGCTTTTAAGTGTGGTTAATTCATACTTCACGCAAGTAGACGCGGTCTGTAGCAAGTAATAAGTAAATTATCGATCTTCACAGGGACTGGAAACTATTCGAGGTGATGTTCAGAATTGAATTGTAAATTGCACAAATATGATTTGAGTTGGTTTATAATTGAATCATAAAAGTAAGAAAATAGCAAGATAAGTAATATTGATAAGATAAGGCTAGACTAAGATACTCATGAAATTCAGCAACAATGTAATAAACAAGAAACTTGCAGTAAGGAACTCTATCATACTACACCTTACTAACTTCTACTTTCGCCTTCGTTTAGCATCCAGTCCGACTTCTACCGGACTAGATGTAATTATGCGTCGGCGCTAAGTATGTGATAGTTACGCGTTTATTCCTAAACTCGAATTCAAAGCATCACAGATGTCCTCTTCTGATTTACAACCTATTAGTTTGTGGATGGCCAGTCGACACTCACTATTATATTGATGTACCTAATCTATATGCTCTAGATAAACCCTTCTAGTTTCTTCCTACAACATGATACTAAAATTCACTTTCTCCTAGCTTTTCCCTGATGAAGTTAGTTCATGATACAGACAGAAAACACAAAACACAACATGGAAAACATATTAGAATTGTATTACTGAAGTAAAATGAATCTAATAATGAAATAAAGAAAAATAAATAAACAAACTAGTATCGTCTCGGTCTAGTCTGTGAATTCCTCTCAAAAGATAGAACCAGAGAAAAGACCTCCACGCCTTTCTATTACACACAATCCATTTATAGGACTAGGTCGTCATATCTTTGAATCTCCCAAAATGGCACAAATCAATCTTCGCGATAATTTCTCGTTTAATCCTTGCCAAATGTGTTTTAATTTGTCTAAGGTAGGAATCCCGTGATTTCAGTAATCTGTCTTTTAATTTGTCTGGTTAGTCAACTTCTCGCTGTCAGACGATTCCTTCATTATTTACTTGAAATGCTTCTGGAATTTGTCTTTCGAGCTTTAGTTGCTCGCAATCGCACGTCTTAATTCTCAGCGTCGCACTGCCCTGCTAGAGCTAACCCTGCGAAAATAGAAATTAGCATAAGTCCTATGAAATTCGTGCTATTTTGGTTGTTTTCTGCTTAATAATCGATATCTTGCATTTTACTCCACCAATGCGTAAGCATTAACGAATTACACATTTTTATTCTCAATTTTGCCTTACTCGCAATAATTTTCAATTAATAAGCTAGAATAATGATCCAAAGTTGGGCTAAAATCTGACTCTATTTTAGAGTCATCAAACTCTCAAACTTGAATCATTGCTCGTCTCGAGTGATACTATTATTGGTGTAATAACTGCTAAAGGTAATGCAAATCATAATGTCGCGTTCTCCCTCTTCCTAAAAAAAATTAATCTTTAAATATTATTACTACACCAATCGCTTAATCATTCCAAATCATCATTTACTAGGATCCTAACAATCTCATTTCAGTTCTTCTCTTCATTCCCTTGGTCCAAAGTTCAACTTATAGTTTAGAGACTTCTGCTCTATTACAATTCATTCAACCCCTATCATCTAAATCTATTTAAAACATTCCGTCCGAGGCTTATTTATTTAGGTTCCTTTGAGTAAAATGTTCTGCTTGGCCGCTAATTGGTCTTGTAGCATTGCTAGCATAATACTTGGATATCCCACTGCTATTCGCTCTTCTTCGTTTCATTTTTACCCAGAATGCCTTAAGGTTTTTTTTTTTTTTTTTTGGAAAACAAATTAGCTTCGCATATTCTATTTGCAAAGCACCGCATAGCGCGGGCAATTCAATTCCCACTCCCAAACTTAAAGGCTTCATTGTCCTCAATGAAGGTGAGTTTTATCTCCCCCAAACTTAAATGAATCTAAGGTTCTGAATTACTTCAAACTAATCGGTATCCTCCCACAGAATTGTTCTATGTCCTAAGTTCACAAGTATCAGTCCCAAGATGATTTTGTTATTAACTCGCGAATGATGGCTTGGGGCAGATTAAATATCAGTGTATCAAAGGCAATGTTTTGAAAGTGCAGAATTAAAAAGCAAGATTCTAACTCAGCATTGGTCAAAGCATAAACTTAAGCAGTGAATAAAATGAAGGAATGATTATATTAATTAGTGAACATATAAAAGAAATCGAAAGATAAGATTAGCAAGGACAGAGACTTTCTTTTTCACTCATCATCATTTGAATCAGAGCTATCAAAGTTTGTGGAAGAGACAATGTCTTGGAGATTCAGAAAGATAGGTCTGCGGAGTTGCGATTCTAAATGAGCTAGTATGGGAAAGACTATCCTGTCTCGTTTCTTCATGTAGTCCACAAGCTTCTTTATATTGTTGTCTAGCAACCAAAGGCCGCACCTGAATTTTTCTCGCATTGTCTTCTTCATTTTTCCCAAACGAGTAGACACCTGTGGGTATGTAGACGGTCTTGCCTCATCTATCATGTTCGCATGTTTAGACCCAAACTCGGCCATGAGGCGCTGGATACTACTGCCCACTTCATCAAGATCACGCCCAAATGGTGTCTGTCAAACTCTCTGCCACTTGGCGATGCTCGCCTCAGCTTCGTCCGCTTCTTCTATGATTCTGCGTCGGAACAGATTCTCCGGCGCAAGATTTCCCCCTCTTCCAATACCTCACTGATTGTCTAACGTTGGTGCTTTTCCTTCCCGTTGCATCCTCTCTTCTTCTTCTGCACAAACTGCTGCAACCTCAACAGATCTAGAGGTGCCTGCATTCGTGCTCCTTCTTCTTTCTTCCTCAATTGAAGGCATCAATCCTTCGATATACCCTGAGGGTTCTGGACTTCCTGTCCTCACCACTTGACTCGGTGTTGAAGTAACAGCTCTTTCTTCCTCAGGAACCTCCGAAGATTCCTCCACTACTGTAGTACGTTCTTCCATCCTTTCGACTGGGGCAGTCACTTACCTTTGCATGGGTGGTCCGGCTTGTGACAGTCTGTCTTCACTGTGCACAGATGAAGCGTTTATTGCTCAGGATCCTGATTGGGATTTTCTTCTCATTGCTGCTCCATTCTGATCTGCCACGACCTTCTATAAGTGGTTGCAAGTTTCCGCACCATGGTGTAGTTAATGGTAAATTGCAAGGTAGGAGTTTTTTTTTTTTAAGAGGATGGGTAAATAAAATTGGATTTTTTAGGGCATTTAACAATTGGAATGAAAAGGTATGACGATTGAAAATTGTAGTCGTCGCATATGTTAGGGCGACGATTAGATTCTTGGCGGCCATGCATTTTCTGCACACTGTTGGATCTTAATTCCTGTGATCCTTCTGCTCGACATCCGTCCTCAATTAATGATTGATATGATTGTAAATAGAGATTCGCTGAACTTATTGAAATTTAAAATTGCAAAGAAATAATGAAAATTAAAAATAGCTAAACAGTAAATTCAGATAATCTTCTCGCATAAGTAAATAGCAAATATTTTAACTTAGCATGCGTGGAGCGACAATTAAAAATTATCGATACGCTTTGGCTTTACTCGCATACTCGCTTGCTTATACTTCAGTCAATGCGAATGAAGATATTTTGCGTTGAACATCCTTATTCCAGTAATGCTTAAATCTTTTCCCATTGACTGTAAACTCATTCCCATTTTCCTCGTTCTTGATCCAGATTGCTCGCCTAGTTTTACCTGCGTAATACAAAATGGTCCAGACCACTTGGATCTGAGCTTTCTTCGAAACAAACGAAGTTTAGAGTTAAATAATAAAACTTGCTGTCCAACCTCAAAAGTTCGAGGAGTCAGCCTTCGATCATGCCATTTTTCATCTTTTCCTTGTACAGTTTTGTATTTTCATATGAAAAATGTTTATGCTCCTCCAAATAGAGTAATTGCATCATTCTAACAGCTTCTGCTTTCTGGAGATCAAGATTTAATTTTTTTAGCCCCCAGAAAGCCTTATGCTCTAGCTCGATCGGTAAATGGCATGCTTTCCCATACACTATTCTGAAGGGCGACATGTTCAATGGCATTTTTAACGCAGTTCGATAAGCCCAATGTGAATCATCAAGTCGCATGGACCAATCCTTTCTGCTAAGTCCTACAACTTTCTCAAGAATACTCTTAATTCGCGATGTGAGTTTGAGCTTGTCCATTGGTCTGCAGATGATCAGGGTGGTAATGTGATGCTTTATATTATACTTCTGCAGCACGTGAGACATTGCTTTGTTTATAAAATGTGTGCCTACATCATTTATTAGTGCTTGCGGTGTCTCAAACCTTGTGAAGATGTTCCTATGAAGGAATATAATGACTGTTTTAGCATCATTTGAAGGTGTTGCGACCGCTTCAATCCATTTTGACACATAATCAGCCGCTACCAAGATATAAATATTTTCGTGCGAAGGGGGAAATGGGCCCATGAAATCAATTCCCCAGACGTCGAATAATTCAACCTCTAAAATTGAAGTCAACAGCATTTCATCCCTTTTTTTCCATGTTTCCTTTCCTTTGGCACTTATCGCATGTCTTTGCATAGTGATGCGCATCCTTGAATATGCTTGGCCAGAAATAGTTAGATTAAAAATTTTTTGCTATGGTGTTCATTCCTCCAAAACGTCCTCCATACGACGATGCGTGGCACGACTCTAGTATTTCATTCTTCTCATGTTCCTCTATACATCGGCGTATTACTCCATCAGCACATTGCCTATAGAGAAATAGTTCATCCCAGAAATAAAATCGCGAGTCGTGGAAAAATCGCTTCGCTTGTTATCTTGTAAAATCTGTTGGAATGACATGGCTTGCTAGATAGTTGGAAATCTCGGTAAACCAAGGAGTATTCTTCTTTTCTACCAGATTGAATACAAATACTTGTTCATAAGGGATTTTTTTGGATATGTTGAGCATTTCTATATCAGGTCTCCTATCATCTAATCAAGATAGATGGTCTGCTACAACATTCTCACAACCTTTCTTATCCTTGATCTCTATATCAAACTCTTGTAGAAGCATAATCCATCTAATCAGTCTTGGTTTTGCATTAGCCTTGCTCATCAGATATCTTATAGCAGCATGGTTGGTGAACACAGTCACCTTAGATCCTACTAAGTAAGAGCGAAATTTTTCTAACACGTAAACCACTGCTAAAAACTCATTCTTATTAGTTGTATAGTTTTGCTGTACTTCAGTTAAAGTCCTACTGGCATAGTAGATGAGATGGATCAGCTTTTCTCCCTTCTTACCCAAAATAGCTCCTATTGCATAGTCACTGGCGTCGCACATCAGCTCAAATGGCTTTTTTCAGTCAGGCGATATCATGATAGGTGCAGTAGTTAGAGCCCTTATCAATTGTCCAAATACTTGCAAGCAGCGCAAGTCAAAATTAAAGGGATGATCAGCTTCTAAAAGCTCGCACATAGGTTTTGCTATTTTTGAAAAGTTTTTAATAAATGGCCTATAAAACCTAGCATGGCCTAAGAAACTGTGCACGCCTTTCACATTCTTTGGTGGCTCTAACTTTTCTATTGCTTCAATATTTTCTTGACCAACTTCCATTCCATCCTTAGAGATTTTATGTCCAAGGACAATTCCTTCTCTTACCATGAAATGCCACTTTTCCCAATTTAGCACTAGGTGTGTTTCTTCACAGCGGTTAAGCACTTTTTCTAGACTTGCTAAGCAATCAGAAAAACTGTTCCTAAACACCGTGAAGTCATCCATAAATACCTCCATGATGTCCTCGATCATATCAGAGAAAATATACATCATACATCTTTAAAATATAGCGGGGGCATTGTAGAGTCCAATTGGCATTCTTCTGAAAGCAAACGTTCCATAAGGGCAGGTGAAAGTGGTTTTCTCCTGATCTTTTGGATAAATTATGATCTAGTTGAATCCTGAATATCCATCCAGAAAATAATAGTAATCCTTCCCTGCGATGCGGTCCAACATTTGGTCTATGTAAGGTAAGGAAAAATGATCTTTCTTTGTGACTTTGTTCAGTTTGCGATAGTCCATGCACACTCGCCATCCTGTAACTGTTCTTGTTGAAATCAACTCTTTTTTTTTTGTTGTGCACGACGGTGGTGCCTCATTTCTTGGGCATGCATTGAATTGGACTGACCCACTTGCTATCTGATATGGGGTATATGATCCCAGCGTCAAGTCATTTTAAAATTTCCTTTTTCACTGCCTCCTTAATGGCGGGGTTCAATCATCTTTGATGTTCCACTGAAGTCCCGACATTATCCTATAGAATGATCTTGTGCATACAGAATGTAGGACTAATGCCCGCTATATCCGCTAGAGTCCATCCAATTGCCTTTGTGTGCTGCATGAAAAGTTCCAGTAGTAGCTGCTCATGCTCTGATGTTAGTTGTGAAGATATGACAACTGGTAATGTCTCGTTCTCTCCAAGGTAGGTGTACTTTGATGCTCAGGGAGAGGTTTTAACTCTAGCATTAGAGGTTCATTGATTGAGGGGTGTTGTGGTGAGTTACCTTTTGTTCCCACATCGAGCGCTTCATAGTAATGCATTTCGTTTATCGCGTCCTCCAAGGCATCATCCTGTGAATCCTCTACTTCCTCTGTATTATCGACAATGGTCAGGATCTTCGCTGTTGTTCAGTTGTAACTTTTCATTCAACAACACTTCTAATTGACTGATATTCAAAGTATCCTCCGTGTCAAGTTGCTTCATCGAATCGAATATGTTGAACTGAATCTGCTGATCCTTCATCTTTAACGTGATTGTTCCTTCATACACATCTATCAATATCCGTCCAGTTCTTAGAAATGGTCGTCCCAAAATAATTGGAACTTCTAGATCTGCTTCGTAGTCAAGAATGATGAAGTCTGCTGGAAGAATAAACTCGTCGACCTGAACCAATATGTCTTCGATTTTTCCAATAGGGCGAGTTATCGACCTATCAGCTAGCTGAATTGTTACGATGTTAGGCCTTACTTCACCTATTCCAAACTTTTTATAAATTGATAGCAGTATTAAATTGATGCTAGCACCTAGATCACATAGTGCTCGCCTAATATGATTACTACCAATCTTGATCGAAATGGTAAATTGCCCAGGATCGACCTCTTTCTTTGGGATTTTATTCTTAATAATTGCACTACATTCCTCTTTCAATGCTACTACCTTGAATTCCTCGAATTTACTCTTTTCTTTAAGTGCATCCTTCAAGAATTTCATATAGTTCGGTATTTGTTGAAGCGCATCAACCAAGGAAATGTTTATGTGAATTTGTTTCAAAATGCCCGTGAATTTCTCTAATTGCGACTCGTTTCCTTTGCGTTTGATCCTTTGAGGGTATGGTGGTGGTGGTGGTTGGTAAATAGGTAATGGTTTCGCCACTTTTGTCGCTTCCATTGCTATGGTTGATTCTTCGTTCGCGCTCTTCGTTGGTTGCTTCTCTATTGATGGTTCCGTTGGGACTTTTGTTCCCTGATAATTCCTAATTTCCTCACTATCCATTGAAGGTTTCCCACTTCATAATTCAATCGCATTTACTTGCTCATTGTCATTTCGCCTAGATTTTTCGTGTCTAGCGGTAATTGCCCTAGCGGTCTATTTTTTATATTTGCTACGATTTAGCCTAATTGCAGTTCTAGCGTCCAAAAAGTTGCTTGTTGAGTCTTCAACAGGGTTTGATGCTCCATCATAACCATGTCGTTATTCGCAATGTAATCCTTCAGTACTGAATCTGACTGTAGAGCTTGCTGATGGTTACTTCCAAATTCAGATTGTGGAGGTGTGCGTTGCTGTCTCATTTAGTTAGCATTGCTGCTTTGTCCTCCCTACAAGAAATTTAGGTGTTGTTTCCATCCGACATTGTACGTATTTGAATAAGGGTTATATTGCTGTCGTGAATTCGAATTTCCAACATAATTGACAGACGATGTGTTTTCACTATAGAGCTTGTACAAGTGATCGCCTCCACAGAGTGCACAGAATTTGGGAGTTGATTGCTCAATTACCGATGCGTTCTGGGGTGCAGTCATTTGAACATTTTTCAGAGTGTTTGTCAGCGTAGCCAATTGTGCTTTTATGGCAGTCATTTCACTTAGTTCGAATTTACCTAATGTTTTATCTTAGTTCCATCCTTGGCTCATCTTAGGCGCGTGATTTTTAGCAGTTGTTTCGATGATTTTGTAGGCCTGATTATATGTTTTATCCATCAGACATCCTTCTGCTGTTGCGTTAATAATAGCCTTGTCCGATTCTGATAATCCATTGTAAAAATATTCGATTTGAAGTGTATAAGACAGACCATGGTACGGACATTTCGCTATAAGCTCCTTGTACCGTTCCCAAGCTTCTCCTATAGTTTCATCATCTTCTTGTCTAAAGCTGGTGATTTCATGCCTAGAATTCATGCTTCTTGCACTAGAATAGTATTTTGCTAAAAAGCTTTCAACCATTTGCCCCCAAGTATAATTACTTGGTAGTGTGTTTATCCAGTATCTGGCCTTATCCAGTAAGGAATATGGAAACAGAAATAGTCGAGTATTTTCCAAAGAAATACCGACTTCCTAGTTAGCATCACTAACAGCTAAAAAGTTACGCAAATGTTGATGCGGATTTTCCGAAGGAAGTCTTTTAAAAGGCTCATTGACTTTAAGCATGTTATACATATTATTAGTCAATACAGGACATCTACCTCCACCATTAGGTCTAACCATACCTGGATATGCTATATGATTGAATTCTTCTTGTTGAGTTCGCATGACTCTATCTTTTTCATCTACCTCCTGTGCTAGCGGCAGATTAGGATTTGGGTTTACATTTTCTCCAAGTTTCGCACCTGCTGCTGGTGGATCCATCACTCCAAGATGATGTTGTGCCATGGGATCCATTCCTCTATGGTTTCTCCTTCTTTGTTCGTGAATCCTCCTATGAAGGGTTCGTTCAGGTTCTAGATCAAACACAATAGTAACGCTCATGCACCAATCACACTAAAATGTTGAAACAAATGAAAAACTGCAAATATATATATATACATTATTTTTTATTTTTATATTCTAAACACTCTCGTCTCAAGATACTTTTACACAGTCCCTGGCAACGGTGCTAAAAACTTGATGCGGATCTAGGGTAGTGAATAGCTAAATGCTTTTAAGTGTGGTTAATTTGCACTTCATGCAAGTATACGCGGTCTGCAGCAAGTAATAAGTAAATTATTGATCTCCACATGGACTGAAAACTATCCGAGGTGATGTTCAGAATTGAATTGTAAATTGCATGAATATAATTTGAGTTCGCTTGTAATTGAATCATAAAAGTAAGAAAATAGAAAGATAAGTAATATTGATAAGATAAGGCTAGACTAAGATACTCATGAAATTCAGCAGCAATGTAAAAAACAAGAAACTTGCGGTAAGGGACTCTATCATACTATGCCTTACTAACTTCTGCTTTCGCCTTCGTTTAGCATCCAGTCCGACTTCTACCACGACTAGATGTAATTATGCGCCAGCACTAAGTATGTGATAGTTACGCATTTATTCCTAAACTACGATTCAAAGCATCACAGATGTAACACTACCTATCAAACATGCAAAGTCGACTTAGGTTATCTCCTCTTCTGATTTACAACCTACTAGTTTGTGTGGATGGTCGGTCGACACTCACTATTATATTGATGTACCTAATCTATATGCTCTAGATAAACCCTTTTAGTTTTTTCCTACAACATGATACTAAAATTCACTTTCTCCTAGCTTTGCCCTAATGAAGTTAGTTCATGATACAGACAGAAAACACAAAACACAACATGGAAAACATATTAGAATTGTATTACTGAAGTAAAATGAATCTAACAATGAAATAAAAGAAAAATAAATAAACAAACTATCGTTGTCTCGGTCGAGTCTCTGAATTCCTCATAAAAGATAGAACCAGAGAAAAGACCTCCACACCTCTCTATTACACAAACAATCCATTTATAGGACTAGGTCGTCATATTTCTGAATCTCCCATAATAGAAGAAATCAATCTTCGCGATAATTTCTCGTTTAACCCTTGCCAAATGTGTTTTAATTTGTCTATGGTAGGAATACCATGATTTCAGCAATCTGTCTCTTAATTTGTCTGGTTAGTCAACTTCTCGCTGTCAGACGATTCCTTCATTATTTACTTGAAGTGCTTCTGGACTTTGTCTTCGGAGCTTTAGTTGCCCACAATTGCGCGTCTTGATTCTCAGCGTCGCATTGCCCCGCTAGCGCTAACCCTGTAAAAACAGAAATCAGTATAAGTCCTACAAAATCCGTGCTAAACGTGCTATTTTGGTTGTTTTCCGGTTAATAATCGATATCTTGCATTTTACTACCCAAATGCATAAGCATTAGCGAATTACACCTTTTTATTCCTAATTTTGCCTTACTCGCAATAATTTTCAATTAATAAGCGCCAACAATGATCCGAAGTTGGGCTAAAATCTGACTCTATTTTAGAATCATCATATGCCTAGAAATTGCTTACGTGCAAGTATACACGGTCAGAATGTAGTAAGTAATAAGTATATAATTTTAACGATCACACAGAGATTGATATCTAGAATTAATATTGATTAGGCGAGAGTTGTGCAGAAAAGTAAATGCATGGGTTGAAGATGGTTGTTTGTTTTTGTTCTTGATGCTAATAATAAAATGATGCAGATGCTAACAATAATAAATATGAATGCAATGAGTAGTGACAAATAGACACTTGTAGAAAATATTAAGAGTGCGAAACTAGTTATTGAGTTCCTCGCTTTCCTCTACCAAAAAGTACTTCTGCACTTAATGATTTATGGTAGAACTAGCTTCTGCTGCAAACTTCGTACTTAACTCGGGGCGACGCGAGCAATAGTGAGGTTATTCCTTACTCCCCATATGATGCAAAGACTTACCTTCAACCTATTGTAGCATACTAGGTCATCATGCGGTTTCTTCTTCCGAACTCACCATAAGTTATATACGTGGGTAGCTAATCGACGCATATGTATAAAATAGTAAATAGAGTAGTGTAAAAATCTCTAACCTACGCTCCTAACATGTTTCTACTCGGGACTATTCATTCAAGACTCACATAACGTAGCATAGCAATAAACACAAGTAAGAAGTTTAAATCAGACGATTTTATTATGACTACTAAATGTTCAAAGCTACAACTACTCCTAATAAAAATAATAAAAATAGAATTGGGCGGTTGTGAAGTGTGCATTTCTCTTGTCATCAGCTCCTACGAACACCACCAGTTGTTTCTCGCATAGATTGGCTTTTGGCCATCTGACTAGCTCAATTAACCTCTACTTCCTTCTTGCAATTTATAGAGTTGATTTACTTGGTCAGCAAGTCTCGGTGAGCTGGAAAATCCTCACTAATGCAAGATCTCTTGATTTACCTTGGAATTTATTTGATTGATACCAATTTAATTGCTTGATTGATTCTCTATTATTTCCTTGTTGGTGTGATTCTTCGAACGTGACCGCCTTGTGAACGCGTGAGTCTTCTGTGAGTGTCGCCATTCACATTGCTTCATCCCCCTAGCATAAGTGTTCAACATTCCTTGCATTAAATAACTTTTTTAGTGCAAAGTTGTATAATATTCATACATAAACCGTGAACTACGTTTATGATGCTACTTTATGAATGCATGCTGATTTCCATGTTTTATATTCGCAATTTTCTGCTAATGCTCATTTATTTTCCTTAATCCTAAGGATAATGCAAACTATTGCAGTCTAAAATATGCTCTAGTTGAGAGCTGTCAAACCCCCCAATTTAAATCATTGCTTGTATGGGTGAAAATAAAGTCTAAAAATTGACCAAACCGAACCGATCTAGTGGTTCAGTTCAATTTTTATGAAGTATATTAGACTTATTGGTTATAAAATGTAGAAAACTGACTTTAATTGGTTCGGTTCGATTTAGTATAGAAAAACCAATTAAAAACCGAACCAAACTAATATTATAAATTACAAATGAATAAAAACCTTATTTTCCTGCGATCTCTGATTCACTTTCAATCGATCTTCTTTTCTTTTCTTCATGTGGCTTCATTTTCAATCGATTCCTCATTCCATGATCTTCTTTTCTTCATTTTCATTGCTCTTCTCTTCGCTGCAAAAACTCTGACCTTCTTCTCTTCGAACATTTGTCAATACCGAATGGAACCTTATTTACCGTGAGAGGTTCAAGCTCGTGGAGTTTGGAAACAAAATCAAACGCCTCAATTTTCCCCAATTTTGGCAAACACATATCCCCTATTAATCGTTTGCAGATTCTTAGTAAAAGATTTCGATTATCCCCATTTCGTTTATTTCTTGTTTAATTTAGTTAGTTCAAGCTTTCAGAATTTAGGATTTATGAAAAATAACTCTAATCTCTAACTATTTTACCCTAATCCTTGGTGAGTGTTCGCTGGTTTTATGTATGGTTGTTGTTTTTGTAGTGGTTTATTATGAATGGGAATTTTTTAGTTGTTGTTGGCTTGATCGTTCGTGTTCTATTTTTTGTTAAGTAGGTTATGATTTAATGGTTAGTTCTACCCAGATTTTAGTGTTGATTTTTATGATTTTTTCTAAAATCATAAAGGTTAGTTCTACCTTTGGTGTTAGTTTTTATGATTTTTTCTTTTTGTGTTGTGCTTGGGAATGAATTTCAAGTTATGTTTATTGCATTGCCTTATCCAGTTCCACGGTCACAACTTGCCTCGGTCCCCTTTTCAATGATTGCTTCTTTATTTAAGCGGAGAAAATTTGGCCTAGTAGCTTTTTCGACTCTAATTATGGTATAATATCTATTTGATTAGATTTTTATAGCTTGAAATTCTCTGTGTGAATTCAATTTTGTTGCAGAAATTCATTCTCTCATTCAAAGTTAGCAAATAAAATTGTTAAACTCGATAAGAAAAAATTCTTCAATCTTAGTTTGGTTTGTAACAAACTTTCAATTAATGGGCTAATTTCCTTATTCTAGAAAATAAAAGGTATGTGTGTATTAAAGTAAATCAGTTGGAGGACTAGGAATATTGGGGACATTTGAGAAATGTTTATGTGAAATATTTTTTGTATGAGAAATGTTGTTTTGTTATATTAAAAAAATTGGACATTGGATCGGATCTAAAATCGAACCGAACAATTGAAAATAAAACCAATGGTTCAATACTTTGTTGGACATTGGATCAGATCTATTTTTCGAAAATCGAAGATATCGGTTCGGTTATTGGTTTGGTACAAAACCCCAAACTGAAATCATCCATAATTTTTTGTCCCAAGTAATAAGAATATCAGCTTTTCCTCTTTTCGAGCATAAAATCAGCAGGTCTTATCGCATAACATTGTCTTAGCATAAAACTTCCTTCTCTTTCAGTTTTCAAACTTTCCCAAAGATTCAAGTTTTGCCTTAAAATCCTCCTTACCATGACCGACAGATTGTTCCTCATCACAATTATTTCTCATTACTTAATCTATTGTATGCAATCACTTCTAGTCTAAGTTTGCCCAACATATTCTGTTAAGACTTTCTAGGCCCTTATATCCTTCGAGGATTCTCACTATGCTTTTCGCATTCCTCTCGGGTTGCACTCATGTCTATAATTCCATAGTTCTTAAAATGTCTTGTTTGAGCATAAAACAATTCACTTAAGCAGCAGAATTTAAGCTTGTGCTTTCTATAGACAGCGGAATACTTAAGGAGTCCTAAGGCTTATTCACGCTTCTTTTGTCTTTTATTTTGCCTAAAATATGCCGATCTTTATTTTATTAGATTTTTTTTCAATGCTGCTATCGATCACTCTTTCTTTTCAGCATTCACTCCTTGGGCTGCTCTCACCCCCAAACTTAAAGTCTTTGTTGTCCCAATGAAGGTGAGGCTCAGTTCCCCCAAACTTAGCTATTAATATGATTGTAGTACTCTATCTCATGCTCTAAGACTTCCTTGCAATTTTTTTGTTCTTTCTGTCTTTCATGGTAAGGATTATTCTAATCCTAGGTTTTGATCAAAGGGAACTTAAGAATTCCTCTAATTGAAAGTACGTTTCCTACTAAACTCAGTTTTGCAATAATAATGCTATCTTAAGCTTTTAAAGGGAAATTGCTAATTTATTAGATAATCATAAGGGAAATAGAACAAATTTGTAACCTAAATGCATGTTCCTATCAAATTAAAATTGAGACTACTAATGAAACGCATGCGAAAAGAAATAAATGTGCTAAAAGTAAATAAGAGAGCAGGACTTCCATCTAAGTTTTTGCATTGCCGCTGTGATTGCTTTGCTCCGAATTGAGTATATGTCTTGGAAATTCAGGCCATTCGGAGTGCTCTTCCATTGCTGCCATGTAGATCATGAAAAGCTCGCCACGCTCTTCTGCGTACGTCAAATATTTCTGTGTAATTGTGTAGAGCTTATCTAATCTTTCTGCTAATCCGAATACAGTCACATTGTCTCCATTGCCTTTTCTTTCTGCAGCTTCGTTGTTCCTTGTTGGAAATATTTGCATGATCTTATCACCTTGATGCCCTGATCAACGCATAATTGCGTAATTTTAAATGGGTAGCACATGTAGTTCTTTATGTTATCCGCATAGTGCTATACTTGCACCTCAAGAATCTTTCCAAAGTTAATATGTGCTACAAGCTTAATCGTGAACAACATCATTGCTTGCTTTGTTCTTATTAGTGCCCTGTTAGTCGAAGGCATTATTGATGTTCTGATAAGCTTCAACCAATCCTGAAAATCTTTCGAAATCATGAATGCTTGGATCGATGTCGGATCGTTCCATTCAGCTCCCACTGTTCTATTAATGCCAAACTTTCTTGCATTTGTTCATTGGTGGGAGAGTTAATCAACTGTTGACATAGTGTTCTAGGAACATTAGGTGATGTTAGTGCTTTGTTCCATGCGGCAGCTCGACAATCAATTAGTTGACCATCTACTCGTGAAACCAGTGGCATTTCTTCATTCAAATTCACATAAAATCACCGCACCCACTCCATTCTTGTGTTCATCGTGGGGTTAAAATACCTCTTCTATCCTAACTGTTCAATCTTTATAATTATTCCCTTTAAAACTCCTTTCAAGCCTACATCGCGCTTAAATCTCTTGCTTTCTAGTGCAATGAATTTGCCCTATGCATTGACTAATGTGAAAGTTGCACCTCTTTGGACTCCAATCTTGATGCTCGTTGATATTGTAGAACTTCTGACAACATCCTTGTCCTCATAGACTGAATTCTAATATTGAAAAACCTTGGGTGTTGCTGTTCCATTTCATTAAACACCTCCGCCTCTTTAGGGTAGTTCTCGTCTTCATCATTGAAGAGCTCACCTTCTTCTAGATCTTCTTCTATGGATACTTCGTTGTCCTTCTTAGGTTTCATTTTGATAATCTTTTCCACTCCTTGGGTTGTCCCATGCTGAGGATAATCTTCCATGGATTTGTCAGTTAATACCAGGTGATCTGTACTAAGGCTTCTTCATTGCTATCTACAAGGACATAAGAGGCCATGACTTTCCTCTTTCCTTTTGCTTTTCCAAAGAACTTACCACTTCTGGTTTTCTGTTGATGCGAACTCTCCCCATCTCAGGTTCTTGCTCATTAGCTGACAGTTTATTGATTCCACGCACTAGAGGCGTCGAATCTCGAAACTGTTTACACTTCTCAGCCATTTTACCCTTGATGTTCTTGCTACCAATTTTCCGATTGGGAGTTATTGCAATGGGTTAGCGCTTGTAGTCTCTTATGATGAGGGCTCAAAATTTGGTGATTGACTCTTCCTCTCACAGGGTTTATATAAAGTTGATAAGATTTTGGGAATCTGTGTGCAAGCAAAAGGATGATCACAAAAAGGAAAATTTAAATTCTGCAACAATATTTTCCATAATCGAACCGATTCCTTCTAAAACTAACAAAATTTAAATTGCAATGAAATAATACTAATATGAGAAAAATTGTATATATGGAAATACTTCCTTATTCTAAAAATTACTGTAAAATTGTGAACAAAGTAAAAAATATCGGATTTTTACATTCCAGGAATGCTGCTGCATAGGATCTGGACGGAACTTCGTGCTAATTCCATCCGGTATAGTTGTCCTTCCTTTGGCCATTTATAAATCTTGGGAGCTACGTCATCTTTGATAGTCTTCTCCTGCCTTTCTTCATAATGCACTTTGACGCGCGATTGTCCTACCTTTATCAACATTGATAGCATCTTATGTATCGATTTATAGTTTAGTTGAATTGCCTAAGTGTTGCTTTTTCGACTGATCAATTCCTGCAATGGTTGCAATTTTGGTAGCGTAAATACTACAGTTACCATTACTAGTAACCTGTGGCTTTGCGCGCTAACAGTATTTTCGTGTGAAATGGTTGAAGTTGTGTCTCTTCTATCTGTTTGATGCGGAATCCTGATACTTGGCTCTACATGTCATTACTCACTATGCTGAATTGTTGAAGATATTCATCCTTGCTATGGCATTCATCACTTGTGTTTTGCTCAGTGTTAACTTTGGATATTTCTTTTGCTTTCACAACTTCTTCCATGACTTCAGCTTCTAGGGTGACAAACTTTGCCCAAGCCTCCTCCTGTTGCTGATATCACATTTTATAATCTTTCCTCTTCTTTTGCCTTAATTTCAGCTTTCAGGGCGGTGACCCTTGCCCAAGCTTTCTCTTGTTGCTGAAAACGTCTCCTTTATTCCCTCTCTACTTCTTCTACGTGCCTTAGAGCTTTGACCTCTTCTTCTCATTTTAACATGGCTAGCCAGAAATCTTCCCATGAAAGTTTAAGATGATTAAAGAATTCCACAGCGGACACCGCATTAAGTACGTTGGTCCTCAGATATGTCTCTTCTTGTTGGTGTTATAGGCTTTACTTTTCTCCGTGTTTGCTTCTAGAGATGGTTTGTGCTCATGATTGGGCCAATGAGGTTCTAATATTATACCATTGTCCCTCATCCATTTCCTCCGTTGTAGCTGCTCTTCTTTTTCTATGGTTATGTCCTCAAGAAACTGCTCATGATTGTACAATGGTCCCTAGGTTCATGACTCTTAGCTTCCCATGTATGGCTCATATTGCTGCGATCTCCTTGTAGACCAGATTGGTGCTGAAAGATACTGCTATGACTTCCCCCAAACTGCGACTGTTGTTCCCAGTTAGGATGCGTTGAATATAAGTTAGTTGTGTATGTCTCTCCCACATAGCCTTGTTGCTGAATAAAATGTGTGTGTTGCGAGGTTACAGTGTTGCTCCATTGTTGATTCGTAAAGTGATTGAATGCCATCTTTGATGCTCGTGCTTGTAGTAATGTGATTGAGACTTCTTTCCCTGTTGGCTGTTTTGCCTTGAATCTAGGTTATCCTGAAATACAAGTATTCAACCTTTTTAGCAATAAAAACTACTCTCTACCTAATAATATTAATTCTAAATAATCAATCCCCAGCAATGGTGCTAAAAACGTGACTGGCGGATTCCAGGTGCTAATATATTCCTACAGTAATTAATTTAGAGTTAAACTTATCGCTAAGTATGCCTCAGAATTGCTTACGCACAAGTATACGAGGTCGGAATGCAGTAAGTAATAAGTATATAATTTTATCGATCCCACAGAGATTGATGTCTAGAGTTAATATTGATCAGGCGAGAGTTTTACAAAAAAGTAAATGCATGGGTTGAAGATGGTTGTTTGTTTTTGTTTTTATGCTAATAATAAAATGATGCAGATGCTAACAGTAATAAATATGAATGCAATGAGTAGTGACAAATAGACACTTGTAGAAAATTTTAATAGCGCAGAACTAGTTATTGAGTTCATCGCTTCCCTCTATCAAAAAGTACTTATGTACTTAATGATTTACGGTAGAATCAGCTTCCGCTGTGAACTCCGTACTTAACTTGGGGTGACGCGAGCAATAAGGAGGTTATTCCTAACTTCCTAAATGATGCAAAGACTTTCCTTCAACCTATTATAGCATACTGGGTCATCATGCAGTTCCTTCTTCCGAACTCACCATAAGTTATATACGTGGGTAGCTAATCGACGCATATGTATAAAATAGTAAATACAGTAGTGTAAAAATCTCTAACCTACGTTCCTAACATGTTTCTACTCAGGACTATTCATTCAAGACTCACATAACGTAGCATAGCAATAAACACAAGTAAGAAGTTTAAATCAGACGATTTTATTACGACTACTAAATGTTCAAAGCTACAACTACTCCTAATAAAAAAAATAAAAATGGAATTGGGCAGTTGTGAAGTGTGCATTCCCCTTGTCATCAGCTCTTATGAACACCACCAGTTACTTCTCGCATAGGTTAGCTTTCTGGCCATCTGACCAGCTCACCTAACCTCGGCTTCCTTCTTGCAATTTATAGAGTTGATTTACTTGGTCAACAAGCCTAGGTGAGCTGGAAAATCCTCATTAATGCAAGATCTCTTGATTTCCTTTGGAATGACACCAATTTAATTGCTTGATTGATTCTCTATTATTTCTTTGTTGGTGTGATTCTTCGAACGCGACTGCCTTGTGAACGGGTGAGTCTTCTGTGTGTGTTGCCATTCGCATTGCTTCGTCCCCCTAGCATAAGTGTTCAGAATTCCCTGCATTAAATAACATTTTTAGTGCAACGTTGTATAATATTCATACGTAACCGCTAACTACGCTTATGATGCTACTGATGATTGCATGCTAATTTCCATGTTTTATAGTCTCAATTTCCTGCTAACGCTCATTCATTTTCCTTAATCCTAAGAATATTGCAAACTATTGTAGCCTAAAATATGCTCTATTTGAGAGCTATCATTATGTTAGGTGAAAATCTTTTCACCATTCAAAGTGTTAGGAATAACCTTACTAATTCTTGTGTCACTCTAAGTTAGTATGGGGATCGCAGCGGAAGCTGGGTCTTCATAAATCATTAAATGTGGAAGTACTTATTCGAATAGGGAAGTATGAAACTTGATAACTAGTCCCGTACCCTTAATATCTTCTATAGTTGTATTCTTATCACTACTCATTACATTCATGTTTACTTATTGTCAGCATTCATGTTTAATCACTGTTCAAACAAACAACTTCAAACTAATTATTTACTCTATTCGCATAACTCGCACATTAATAGTATTAATTCTAGACATCAATCCCTATAGAGAACAATAAAATATATATACTTATCACTTGCTGCATTCTGACCGCGTATACTTACGGATAAGCGATTCCGAGTCACATTTAGCAATAGGTTATGCTCTGAGTTAATTACTGTACATTTATATTAGCACTCGGAATGCAGGATCAAGTTTTTGGCGCCATTTTAAGGATTGATTACTTAGAATTAGTATTACTAAGGTGAGAGTAGTTTTTATCAATTTAAAGGTTGAATAGTTATATTTCAGGGGAACCGAGATTCAAGAAAATACAACCAACAGGAAAAGAAGTCTCAATCACATTACCACAAGCACGAGCGTCAAAGATGGAGTTTCATCACTTTACAAATCAGCAATGGAACAACAACACTAATCCGCAGCAAACACGTTTTTATTAGCAACAAGGCTATGTGGATGAGACCAACACAACAGATTTCTATGCAGTCTATCCTAACTGGGAACATCGGTCGCAGTTTGAGGCAGATCATAGCAGTATTTCTCAGCATCAATTCGGTCTACCTGGAGATCGCAGCAACATGAGCCATACATGGGAGGCTAGGAGTCATGAACCTAGGGGGTCAGATGTATAATCATGGGCAATTTCTAGAAGACATTGCCATAGAAGAAGAAGAGTAGCTAAGATGGAAGCAATGGATGAAGGACAATGGTATAATACCAGAACCTCAATAGCCCAATCAAGTGCACAAACAATCTCTAAATACAATCACAGAAGAAAGCATTACCAGAAATGTAAGAGCAGAAGAGACATATCTAAAGGCCGACATACTTAATGGGGATCAGCAGTGGAATTTTTCAGTGAGACTGTATTCTCTCGGGAAGATTTTTGGCTAGCCATGATTGAACAAGGAAAAGAGGCCGAGGCATTGCAGCGTGTAGCAGAAATATACAGAGAATAAATGAGACATTTTCAGCAGTAGGAGGAAGCTTGGGCAAGGTTCGCCACCCTGGCCACTTCAGAGGCTGATATCAAAGAATGTGTTGTGGAAGAAAGTGAAAAATGTTCCAATGTTGATACTGAGAAAATTCCGAGTGATGAAAGCCAAATTGATGATGAACATTCTCAAACAGTTAGCATAGTGAGTAATGAACCTGCAGAGCCAATTATCAGGATTCCGCATCTAACCAACAGGGGGAGATGTAGAGTCAACTAGTCCGTAGGAAAACAATGTTCGTACGATAAACCATGGGTTACTCGCAATGGTACCTGTAGATTTTACACTATCAGAACTGCATACACAGTAAGAATTGATCATTTGAGGAGGCGACACATGAGAAATTCAATTGAGCTTCGATTCGATGCTCCACACTCTATCAACACTAGAAGTGGTAGGAAGTACACGCATTAAGACGCACGACGGAGAAAGGCAGGAGAAGGCTATCAAAGATGGCTATGCTCCGAAGATATATAAATGGCCCAAGCAAGGAAAATTCTGCCCAGGTCCTACTCAGTAGCATTCCTAGAATGCGAAAATTTGGTATTTCTGACTTTGTACAAAATTTTACAGCAATTTTTAGAATAGGAAATTTTTCCATTTATGCAATTTTCCTTTTCAGTTTTTTTCTTAAATTTTTTATTGCATAATTTTAGAAGGGATTGGTATGATTTAAAAAAAAAAAAAAATCTTTGAAGAAAAAATTTAAAATTTCCTTTTATGATTATCTCATTCCTTGCACATTGATTTCCGAAATCTTTTAAAAATTTATATAAACTCTAAGTAAGGAAGGATTGATCACCACGTTTTGAGCCTTCATCGTAAGAAATCACAAGTTCTCATTCTTACCATGACTTCCACTCGTAAAGTCTGTAGCAAGACTATTAAGGGAAAAATGTTTGACGAGCACAAACAGTTTCGAGATTCGGCGCTTCTAAGGCATGGAATTAAGAAATTAATAGCTGTTGAGGAAGAACCTAAATATGAGGAAAGTTTCCACCAACGGTAAACCAGAAGTGGGAAGCTCTTTGGGAAAGTAGAAGGGAAGAGGAAAAATGTGACTCCGTATGTCGATGTAAACAGCGACGATGAAGAACCTCCCTTAGTAGCTGAACACCTAGAATTGACGGACAGACTGATGGAGGATTATCTTCAACAGAGATCAAACCAAGGAGCGGAAAAGATTATCAAAATGGAACCTAAAGAGGACAGTGAAGAATCCATAGAAGAGGATCCAGAAGAAGGTGTGCTATGCGAGGTTGAAGATGAGAACTCCCCTAAAGAGGTTAAAGTGTTAAACGAGAAGGAACAACAGCATCCCAGGTTTTGTAATACTAGAGTTCAATCCATTAGGACTGGGGTGTTGCTAGAAGTTCTGCAAAGTAAGCCTTGCACCAAGATCGGAGTTGTGCAAAAAGGTGTAACTTTTGCATCCATCGTCGCGGAGGACAAATTCATCGCACTAGAGAACAAACGATTTAAGCGCGAATTAGGACTGAAGGGAATCTCAAAAGAAACAGTTAGGAAGATTGAGCAATTGGGATGGAAGGTGTATTTCAATCCAGTGATGAACGCAAGGACTAAATGGGTGCAACAATTTTATGCGAATCTAAATGAGGAAAGGCTACTATTCTCAAGAGTAGAAGGTCAACTAATCGACTGCCGAGCAGCCACATGGAACAAAGCATGCTTATCACCTAATATTCCTGGAACATATTGTCAGCAATTGGTAAATTCTCCCACTGATGAACAAATACAAGACAGCCTGATATTGATAAGAGTAGTGGGAGCAGCATGGAACGATCCGACTTCATTCCAAGCATCCATGGTTACAGAGGACCTTTAGGATTGGTTGAAACTCATCAGAACATCCATAATACCCTCAAACAACAGGGAACTAATCAAGAAGGAGCAAGCAATTTTGTTATTTGCAATCAAGCTTGGAACGCATATCAACTTAGGAAAAAAATCTAGAAGTACAAGTGCAACTCTATGCTGAAAAACATGTAGGATTCCATGTACTTCTCATTTGCAATAACGTAACTATGTGTTGATTAGGGCATTAGGCCGTAATGTTGTGATAAGATTATACGAATTTTTCAAACAAAGGAGGATGATGTAGAGAGAAGATAGAGCAATGGAGAAGTAGTTACTGCAGTCGGGCTAGCAGAAATGATAAATAAGCTTTACGCAATTACATAGAGATATTTAACTTATGCGAAAGAGCCGATGAGCTCTTTATGCTCAACATGGTAGTAATGGAAGAGTACTCCGAATGGCCATAATTTCCAAAACAAATACTCAATTCAGAGAAAGGAAAAATAGGTGGCAATGCAAACACTTAGATGGAAGTCCCGTTCTCTTATTTACTTTAAGCATTTTTTTCTTCAGCATGCATTTCATTCGTAGTCGCAATTTTAATTTGGGGGAGCTAAACCTCACCTTCATTGAGGACAATGAAGCCTTTAAGTTTAGTGGTGAGGGATGCCCGAGGAGTGATTTTGCTAAGAGAGAATATATATATATATATATTATAAAATAAAGATCAACATATTCTGAAAAAAATAAAAGACAAGAAGAGTAAATAAGCCTTAGGACTCCTTAAGTATTCTGCTGTCTACAAATAGTGAAAGCTTGAAATTCCTTTGCTTAGGTGAAATGTTTTATGCTTAAACAAGGCATCTTGAGAATTACGGAATTGTAGATATGAGTGCAACCTAAGAGGAATGCGAAAAACATAGTAAAAATCCTTGAAGGATATAAGGGCCTAGATAAAAGTCTTGACAGAATATATTGGGCAAACTTAGTTATAGAAGTGATTATGTACAATAGATTGGGTAATGAGAAATAATTGTACTGAAGAACGATCTGCCAGTCGTGGTAGGGAAGATCTTAAGACAAAATCTAAATCTTTGAGAAAGTTTGAAAACTGAAAGGAGAAAGAAGTTTTATGCTAAGATTATGAAATGCGATAAGAACTACTTGGTTAAGCTCGAAAAGAGGAAAAGCTGATTTAATTAAACAAGAATGGATAGCTAATAGACTCTACATTACTTGGGACATGCAATGATTTAAGTTTGGGAGTTTGATAGCTCTCAAATAGAGCACGTTTTAGGCTATTATAGTTTGCATTATTCTAAGGATTAGAGGAAATAAACAGGCAATAATAGTAAATTATGAGTAAAATTTAATGGAAATTACATGCATTCATAATTTAGCATCACAAGTGCAGGTTTACGGTTTAAGTACAAGTATTGAATAAATTACGCCAAAACAATATGCAATGCAGGAATACACAGAAAGTTTATGCGGGAAGGATGACTCAATATGAACGTCGATCCACACAGCCGAATTACACATTTATAAGAAAGTCGCGTTCAAAGAATCACGCCAAAAAGGAAACAAACAGAGAATCAATCATGCAATTAAGAGGGCGTCAATCAAAGAAATCTCGGTGAAAATCAAGAGATCCTGTAGTAATGAAGATTTTCCAGCTCACCTCAACTTTCTAACAAAGTAATTCATATCTATAAATAGCAAGAGGGAAGCCAAGGATGGTGAGCTGGTCGGTTGGCCAAAAGTCAATCTTAAGGAAAAACATCTGGTGGTGTTCATAGGAGCTGATGGCAAAGGGGCCACCCACCTGAGTACCTAAAATCCATCCGCTTGCGGGGGCAAACGCTTACGAAAAGATCGTTTGGCTGCACACTTTACAACTGCGCCAATTCCAACTTTTTATTATTTTTCTTAGGAGTAGTTTATAGCTGTGAACATTTAGTAGTAGTAATAAATTTGGCTGATTTTGTCTTTCTACTTGTGTTTATTGCTATGCTGCGTTATAAGAGTTTTCGGTGAGGATTCATTTGTAGAAGCATGTTAGGAGTGTTGGTTATTATGTTTTGCATTGCTGCATTTTTATTTAATATACATGCATCGATTAGCCACCCACGCATGTACCCTGCAGCGAGTTCGAAAGAAGGAACTGCATGATGATCCAGTATGCTACATTAGGTTAGGTGAAAATCTTTTCACCATTTGAAGTGTTAGGAATAACCTTACTAACGTTTGCGTCGTCCTGAGTTAGTATGAAGATCACAACGGAAGCTAGGTCTGCCATAAATCATTAAGTGCAGAAGTACTTATTCGAATAGGGAAGCATGAAACTTGATAACTAGTCCCGCACCCTTAATATCTTCTATAGTTTTCTTCTTATCACTACTCATTGCATTCACGTTTACTTATTGTCAGCATTCATGTTTAATCATTGTTAGCATTCATAATTAAAACACACAAACAACTTCAAACCAATTATTTACGAATATTTCTCACATTAATAGCATTAGTTCTAGACATAATTCCCTGTGGAGAATGATAAAATATAAATACTTATCACTTGCTACATTTTAATTGCGTATACTTGCGTGTAAGCGATTTCGAGTCACACTTAGCAATTAGTTATGCTCTGAGTTAACTACTGTACATTTATATTAGCACCCGGAACACAGGATCAAGGACTTCCTCATAAATTTTGGTTCTTTCTGTCATGCACGATAATGACTACTTTGTTGCTAGGTTTGATTCTAAGAGAATTTAAGAATTCTTCTAAGATAAAGTGAATTCCATAACAAAATCCGAATTTTGCAATAATAGTTCTAGCGCTACTCTTTCAAGAAAATATTGACTTTCTATTATAAGTTTTAAATTAAAAGATAAAAACAAAAGCGCATCCTAATTGAAATCAAATGCATGCATTAATGAAAGGTAAATAATTGCTAAAAAGGGTAAGTTGAGTGAGCGAGACTTTCATTTATTTTTTCGCATTGCTTTACTACAGTCCGCATTCAACAGGTGCTTCAGAATTCTGGCCATTGAGAATAATCTTCCAGTGCTTCTGCTGTCTTCATAATTAGTTCATCGCACCTACTCGTGTAAGCTCAATAGCTTTGAGTTTTAGCGAAGACTTGATAGATTCTTCGTGCCAGCTTGTCTATAGATAATGCTTATTTTTCGCACTGCACCTTTTCTTCTCTGTAAGGATTCGTTGGGTAGATGCGTAAAACATCATCATGAAGCTTAGGTCTGACGCTCTGATCAATACACAATTATGTTATAGAAAATGGGAATGACATCTTATCCCACATCTTCTCAGCACAGAGCTAAATTTGCATCTCTAATATTTGGCTAAGATTGATCTACTTTCCACTTTCTATTGCGTAAAGCAGCAGTGCTTGATCCCTTCTAACTAGCATCGCATTGGTTGATGGAATGATCGACATTTAAATGAGATTAAGCCAATCGTGCAGGTGTATTGTGACCCACCACGCTCAAAATGTCGTTGGATCATTCCACTTTTCTCCCATTACTCTGATCACCTCTAAACAATTTTGCAATTGCTCCTCTGTTGGTGATTCCAGTAAGTTCATACCATCTACTCCCGGACTATGATCAAGATATCTGAAAGCTTTTTGGATGAACATGTTTTTATGGTAACTACGATAGAGAAGAATGATAATCAGTGGTTTGCGGACATTGCTAATTACTTGGCAAGCCACGTCATCCCTACAGATTTAACCAGGCAGCAAGCTAAGAGATTCTTTCATGAAACTCGATTTTATTTCTAGGATGAACCATTTTTGTACAGGTAATGCACAGACATTGCCTTATGGCGGACACTTTGGAGGAATGCACATTGATGTGCGGATCTGCGATAGCGAATAGCCAAATGCTTAAAGTGTGAATAGATCTCACTTCGTGCAAGTATACGCGGTCTGCAGCAAGTAATAAGTAAATTATCAATCTCCACAAGGGCTGTAAACTATCCAAGGTAATGTTTAGAATGGAATGGAAACTGCACGAATATGATTTCAGTTGGGTTGTGGTTGAAACATATAAGTAAATAAATAATGGAGTAAAGTAATATTGATAAAATAAGGCTAGACTAAGATACTCATGAAATTCAGCATCAATAAAGTAACCAAAAAACATGCGGTAAGGGACTCTATCGTACTACGCCTACAAACTTTCGCTTAAGCTTTTGTTTAGCATCTAGACCGACTTCTGTCGCGACTAAATGTAATTACAACTGGCGCTAAGTATGTAATAGTTATGCGTTTATTCCTAAACTCTTATTTAAAGTATCACAGATGTAACACTACCTATCAAACATGTAAAATAGACTTAGGTTATTTCCTCTTTCGATTTATAACTTACTAGTTTGTGTGAATGGCCGGTCAACACTTACTGTTATATTGAAGTACCTAATCTACATGCTCTAGATGAACCCTTCTAGTTTCTTCCTAAGACATGCTACTAAGATTCATTTTCTCCTAGTTTTGCCCGAATGAACTTAGTTCATAATACAAATAGAAAACACAATACAAGATATGGAAAACATATTAGAATTGTATTACTGAAGTAAATGAGTCTAATAGTGAAAAGAAAATTAAAAAAAGAACAGTGAATTGTCGTCTTGATCAAGTCTCTGCACTTCTCTCAGAAGAAAGAAAAGGGACAGACCAAGCCTCCTTCCTATTACAAAAACACCCTACTTATAGAACTAGGTCATCGAGTCTTCGAATATTCCAGAATGGTAAGAACCAATTTCCGCGATGATTTCTTTTTTAATTTCTTTGCCAAATGTGTTTGATTTTTTCTAAGGTAGGAATCCCGTGATTTCAGCAATTTGTTTCTTAATTGTCTGATTAGTCAACTTCACGCTGGCAGATAATTCCTTCCTTATGTGCTTGAAGTGCTTCTAGCCTTGATCTTTCGAGCTTTATTGCTCGCACTCGAGCGTCTTGATTCTCCGCATAGCATTACTCTGCTAGCACTAACCCTGCGAAAACAGAAATCAACATAAGCTTTGCGAAATCCATGCTAAATGTGCTACTTTGGTTATTTTCAGCCTAATAATCGATATTTTTCATTTTACTCCCCCAATGCATAACCATTAGCGAATTACACATTTTTATTTCTAATTTGGCCTTACTCGCAATAAATTTTAATTAATAAGCGCTAACAATGATCCAAAGTCAGGCTAAAATCTTACTCTATTTTAGAGTCATCAAACCCCCAAACTTGAATTATTGCTCTTCTCGAGCGATGCTATTTAAGTGTAACAACTGCTGAAGTGATGTAAATCACAATGCTTTGTTCTTCCTCATGCTAAAAAAAAATTAATCTTTAAGTACTATTGTCTTGATAAACCAAATGCTTAATCATTCCAAGTCATCATTTACTAAGGTACTAATAATCTCTTCTCAGTTCTTCTCCTCATTGCCTTAGTCCAAAGTTCAACCCCTAGTTTGGAGACTTCTGATCTTATTGTAACTCACTAACCCCTATCATCTAAGTCTGTTCAAGACATTCTGTCCGAGGCTTGTATATTTGGGTTCCTTTGAGTAAAATGTTCTACTTGGCCGCTAGTTAGTTTTGTAGCAATGTTAGCAGAATACCTAGATGACCCATGGCTATTCGCTCTTCTTGCCGTTTCATTTTTACCCAGAATGCCTTGAGGGGTTTTTTTTTTTTTTTTTTAATGGAAACATTGCTCATAACGCAGGCGTTCCTCACCCCCAAACTTAAAGTTTTCATTGTCCTCAATGAAGATGAGTTGTAGCTCCCCCAAACTTACATGAATCTAAGGTTCTGAATTACTTCAAACTAGCCGGTCTCTTCCTATAGAATTGTCCTATTTCCTAAGTTCACAAGTATCCGTTCCAAGATGGTTTTGTTAGTAAACTAGTAAATGCTATCTCGGGGTAGATTAAATATCAGCGTATCTAAGGCAAAATTTTTGAAAGTGCGGAATTAAAAAGCAAGATTTTAACTCAACATTGGTCAAAGCATAAACTTAATCAATGAGTGAAATGAAAGAATGATTATATTAATAATTCAGTGAGCAGATAAAAGAAATTTAAAGATAGGGTCAGCATAGACAGGGACTTCCTTTTTCACTCGTCTTCTTCTGAATCAAAGCTATCAAAGTCGGTGGAGAAGACAATATCTTGGATAATTGGAAAAATAGGTCTGCTGAGTTGTGGATCCCAACGAGCCAATATGTCAAAGACTATCCTGTCTCGTTTCGTCATATAGTCCACAATCTTTTTCATATTGTTGTCTAGCAACAAGAGGCTATGCCCGAATTTTTCTCGCATCGTCTTCTTCATCTTTGCTGGGTTAGTAGACACCTGGGGGTGTGCAGATGGGTGATAGCACTAAATAATAGCACTATTTAAGTCATTAAAATCGCGTGAACAGCGTGAGAAGGAATTAGCGCAAACAGTCGCTTTATTCGGACATGTATGCTAACAGAATTGCGTGACGAAATCTTTACTAAATACGATCTTTAAGATGCAAAACGTGCGTATAAGCGGGGAAACTAACTAAGCGTAAATCTGCTGACGTGCCTTATGTTCGTAGGAGATTGTTGCAAGGAAGGAATGAATAAGTCATCAGAACATAAAAGGAAGGAGATAATTGGCAATCAAATCACGGAAACAAGGGAACCAAGACAGAAACAATTGGAAGGAGAATATTCTAGAAGAGCGACTTTAAAGATTGGATGTGGTCGACAAGAAACCTTGGACGATTATAAATAGAAGTCGAATCGAAGAAGAAGGTGTGCCAATTTAGAGGGAAAGCTACTGATTGATGAGCGTTCAAGATGTCGGGGTCTCATTGGAGATCCTAGCTGCTTCTGTTCATCTGTAGACCTCGAAGAATTTAGTACCACGCGGTGTTATAGATAAAGATGCCATTGGCAACGATGGCGATGGACTCTATTGCTCCATAGATAGATATTGTAGTTGTCATTTCATTTACATATCATACTCTATTTTAAGTATTTAAGTCAGTGTTTGCTTTCTTAAACATTAATCTATAAGTTCTTTGTTCCAGAATTGATCTCATGTAACTTTTTATGCTTGATTATAGTTTAAGTAAGTATGGAAGCTAAGTAATATGACTATTAGTTTTAAGATCAAGTAAAGGGGGAAAACGAGTAAGAACGGCGGTTGTTTTAACTATCTCGAGTCAATTGACTTTCCACTCGGGAGTGCTTAGCATTGTTCTTGGAAAAGAAGACGCTAAGGGCTTAACCTCACTGTAATCACTAGGTAATGCTTAGGCTTAAGTACTTTTTAGAAGGGAGTTAGGAATAACCATCTCACTAGCTAGATACGAAAGACTTGTGCTTAAAAGCAAATCTCCGGGTACCGACAAGTTGCAGTCAAGTATTCCAGAAGGGGACTTGAAGTTTAGTCCAGTATGTATTCATTTTCTCATGACAACTTAACTTTGAATGAATCTTTACTACGATCCTTCCTGTAGTCGCCATTCATATAAACTTTAGAAGCATATTTAATTGGAATTTGAAAATAGCATAATTGTGGGTGATTGAATTTATAATGTTGCAATTAAATTAAGTATGCATCTGCTCGCTACCCACGTATGCTAGCCTCCAGCTTACTCGGAAGAGGAACCTGGCGAAAGACCCAACAGGTTACGTTAGTATTGTGCGAAGACTCTTCATGTGGAACTACAGCGAAAGCTGAGTTCTACATCCATGATTGCAGAAGAATTTATGCGGTTGGGTAGCATGATTTCTTTATCACCACGCAACACAAACATTTTCTCTCGAGATTTCTAATTAACATAAGCAACTTAGTTTAGCATTAGCATTAATGTAAGCATTAGCATCAGTTTAACGTCAGGATTAGTGTCAGCATTAGCATTTTATTTAATTGATACTTCACCAACATCAACTATCTTAGACCCATTCATGTTATTTTCATTTCTAACCCTTAATCTATATCATTGCGCTTCAAATTCTCTATGGGATCGATAAGTCTATATACTTATTACTTACTGTAATTCCCGACCGCGTATACTTGCGCATAAGCGATTCTGAGTACACTTAGCTTATGTTGACTTTGAATTAATTACAGAATATTATATTAGCACCGGAATCGAACCCATCAATTTTTTGGGGCCGTTGCCGGGGAATTTGGCAAGCAATTTGGTATATATTAAAGGTAGTTCTTAATTGCGAGAGACTAACTTGTTTAACTTACACGCAAGAACGTGATGCAGCAAAAATAACATCATTGGCACTACGTGACAGATGAGCAATAGACTTTCTTATCAACTGCATCTGGAAGGTAAAAGCGTCAGGTAAAGAGTATTAAAGTATCTCTATCAAGGTTCTGGATATTTGAATTAGTAGGGAAATCTGAATAGCGCAAGCGCATTCCTGGAATGTGAAAGAAATTTCAGTAGCATACGCTACTGCCTTGCTTAGCAAGAAGCGCGTTGATTGGAATTTTCCAATACAATGTGAATGGACTGATTCATACATACCTCTTACTGAGAAGACCCTATGTTTAAACGCTTTTTAGGATTTATTTGATTTAGGAGTAGCAAGTTGTAATTTTAAACAAAAAAAAAAAAAAAAATCTTTGATCATGATTGTAATCTGACGTTGAAGAGGAAGTAACCCAAGAGTTGGCGTGCAATAGTAGAATTAATTTATCCATTGGGGCCATGACACTCAGTAAGGGTAAAACAGTAACTTCAGAGGTAAGAAATTTAGCGCGTCTATAAAAGGGTATTCTACCGTCGAACCACTTACACTTTCTTTGAAATTCTTGAATTTTCTTGTGAAACCCTAGCAATCGGAGCGATCCAATTTTTTTTCGTTTTCTTTTTTTTTTCTTTTCTCATGCAATATTTTCTTTTTTTTTTTTCTTGTTTTCTCTGAACTAACATTGCGAGTATTGATTTGATGGCATCCAACAACAACATTGCTGAGACCTCAACCTCTAGAGTCAAGGAGCAAGTTACTCTAGGGCAACTTGTTGCACAAGAAGCTTTAGAAAATCAACAATCAACAGAGCTCACACTTTCCAAAATCGCCGAATTAGGGAAAACTATCTATATGGATGAGGTACCAGAAGGATCTACTTCAGCAGTCAAAGGTTCCAGAACACGGGGCCAGGACATGCAAGAATTAAGAGAAACTGAACCCATAATGGCTCAGGCAATGGCTATAATGGGAATGGAAGGAAGAAGAAGCAGTAGTGAGGAAGAAATACTCTGGATAGTGGAGTTGGTCAACAAGTTCGATGAAGAAGAGGAAAATTACAAAAAGGCCATAGAAGCAAAACATGCTGAGTTGGCCAGACAACTAGAAAGAGAGGAGAGCAGAAAAGGACCAACGAAGGCCAAGAAACTAACACGAAAGGAAAAAGGAAAAGGAATTGTGGAACCATCAAAAGAAGAGCCTCGTTCGTAGCAAACAAAAGCACGGCGAGGAAGCAAAAATCACCAACCTGCAGAAATGACTGAAGTAGAGAAAAGGGAGTTTCTGCAAGAGCAAGGTTTCACCAGAGCGATGCTCAGCGAAGACATCCAAGCAACTATCATTATGCGAGGATGGGACGAATTCTGTAGACCAAGCATTAATGCTAACCCAGACTGGGTGAAGGAATTTTACATAAATGAGACTGGAGATGAAAGTTACAGTACAACAGTTGCGAACAAACAGATCGATTGGAGTGTAGAAGTTTGGAATGAACTATTTGGGTTCCAAGGCTATGAAGAAGCACAATATGATAGGTTGATTAAGGAGCCTACGCCAGCGGACGTAGAAGCATGTCTGTGCATGGTAGCTCTACTAGGAACAGAATGGGGAAAGAACAAACCAATTTTGCGTTCTAGCCTCAACTTTCAGGGTCATCACTATAACAACTACATCAAAACCAACATCATGCCAATAACTCATGACACGATGCTATCCCAGACGCGTATGCTTTTGATATATGCTATTTGTGTAGGATTGAAAATTGACATTAGACGTATTATCGAGGAAAAAGTGAGGAGACATATGAGGAGCTCATCGAGAAGGAAGTTCCTCCCACACTCTATCACTGCGCTATGTCTACATCAAGGACTGCTCTATGACCCCAAGGAGTAAAAACTAAAGGTCAGAGGAGTTTTTTAAATGGCAAGTAACAGACGTGGACCTAAAGAATTAACCATAAAAGAGAAGATAATGTGGATCAGAGCAACGATGAATAAGGAAACACTGAAGGAACTAGACCCTACAGTCTAACAATTAAGGAGGAAGCAGCTGGCCTAACAAACGCAGTAGATAATATGACCAGCTGTAGCCATAACTTAAACAACTGCTGAACCAGTTATACAACCACCTAGCATCGACACTAAAAATGAGCTAGGCATTGAAGTCACTCCACCAATGAAAAGAAGGAAAATAGCAGCAAAGGTGATCTATGAAGAGAGCAACACTTCAGCACAGGAGCAGCAGACACTTACAGAGTAGCCTGTTGATCAACCAGCACAATAGACACCTCCTGACGCAAGGGGGCAGCCTTCATCCACAATTCCAACATGACGCCACCACCACAACAACCTGATACATTATAGCAGGAAACCCCAATAAGAACACCAGACGACGCAGTGCGGAGGCTAACACGCCTTGTGAATGCGGCCTAGCAAAGGAATGAAGAATTCTAGAGTCAGATGTTGCATGTTATGCGACAAGTGCGAATCACATGGACATATATGCAGACAAGGGATCGAAGCATCAGAAGAGAGCTTCAAAGGAGGAACCCAGCTTTCCAGCTTCCTTCTTTCCCAACGGAAGTGCTGCAAGAATGGATAGCACCGTCTGATTCACCTATAGAGGACGCTGACTCACAAAGCTAAAGGAAGTATCTATCTCTTCTTGGGTAACTTGCATTTATTTATTTTTCTGCATCCTATAACTACTGTTTACCTACCTATGAAAGCATGCATAAATAATCTCTCTGGCAGCATATTTCACTATTGCAAACTGCACAATCCACTGGTTACTGACTTTATAACCGAAAAGAATTTAGGTAGATCAGATGTACCGGGAGAGTGAGTTTTCTAGTAAAGTGGAGTATTAGCAATAGCAGACGCTATAAGTAGGAAAAAAGGTTAGATGTTTTAGGAGCTAATTCTGAAAGCTCAAGGCAAGGAAGTCAACCTTAAGATTTAAAATAAGTTTGGGGGAAATAAGTCTCACCTTCATTGGGGACAATGAAGAATTTAAGTTTGGGGGTGAGGAAGGAATGCACGCACTATGCGATGCTTTGCAAGTATAATATGCGAATGCGTACGGAAAAATAAAATAAAATAAAAATTTATGAGCAAAGATGCAAACATTAAGTGCGTATAAGCCATAGGATTCCTAGTACTCCACTGTCTCTGCATTAAATGCATATGAGCCTTTGCGACATGAGTAAACACTTGAGCAGGAATGCGAACAGCATGACCTCGAGGGTTCACAGGGACCTAATCTGCAGCTTTGGTTATGATTGTTTTAGGCAAACTTAAGAAAATCAAGAAATTGAGTGAGATGCTTTGTAGTCGTAGGCATTAACTCTTAAGATATACAATTTACAGGCTGAAAATAGAGGAAACTAGCGCTAATAAAATAAGCAGACTAGTTGACCTTGTGATCCTATGCACCAATGAAAAACCTTATATTCTAATCAGGAGCAAAGTCACGATTAATGGATTGCAGTTTTCCAAGTTCTGAACCTTTTCTGTGAATTTATTCTTTATTTCCCTATATTGCTCAGGGCGAGCAATATGTAAGTTTGGGGGTTTGATAGCGCTAAATAATAGCACTATTTAAGTCACTAAAACTGTACTTTTTACGAAAAAAAGGGCAAGTAAGTGAACAGCGTGAGAAGGAATTAGCGCAAACAGTCGCTTTATCCGAACATGTATGCTAACAGCATTGCGTGACGAAATCTTTGCTAAATACGATCTTTAAGATGCAAAACATGCGTATAAGTGCAGAAACTAGCAATTAAGCATAAATCTGCTGACGTGTCTTATGTTCGCAGGAGATCGTTGCAAGGAAGAAACGAATAAGTCGTCAGAACAAAAAAGGAAGGAGATAATTGGCAATCAAATCACAGAAACAAGGGAACAAAGACAGAAACAATCGAAAGGAGAATATTCCAGAAGAACGACATTAAAGATTGGAAGTGGTCAACAAGAATCCTTAGACAATTATAAATACGAGTCAAATCAAATAAGAAGGTGTGCCAATTTAGAGGGGAAGCTACCAATTGATGAGCGTTCAAGATTCTACGGTCTCATTGGAGATCTCGACCGCTTCTGTTCATCTATAGACCTCAAAGAATTGAGTACCACGCACTGTTATAGATAAAGATGCCATTGGCAACGATGGCGATGGACTCTATTTCTCCATAGATAGATACTGTAGTTGTCATTTCATTTGCATATCATACTCTGTTTTAAGTATTTTAGTCAGTGTTTGCTTTCTTAAACATTAATCTACAAGTTCTTTGTTCCAGAATTGATCTCCTGTAACTTTTTATGCGTAATTATAGTTTAAATAAGTATGGAAGCTAAGTAATATGGCTATTAATTTTAAGATCAAGTAAAGGGGGAAAACGAGTAAGAACGGTGTTTATTTTAACTATCTCGAGTCTATTGACCTTCCACTCGGGAGTGCTTAGCATTGATCTTGGAAAAGAAGATGTCAAGTGATTAACCTCACCGTAATAACTAGGTAATGCTTAGGCTTAAGTAATTTTTAGAAGGGAGTTAGGACTAACCATCTCACTAGCTGCATACGAAAGACTTGTGCTTAAAAGAAAATCTCCGAGCCTTGTACCGACAGGTTGTAGTCAAGTATTCCGGAAGGAGACTTGAAGTTTAGTCTATTATGTATTCATTTTCTCATGACAACTTAACTTACTTTGAATTAATCTTTACTACAATCCTTCATGTAGTCGCCATTCATATAAACTTTATAAGCATATTTAATTGGAATTTAGAAATAGCATAATTGTGGGAGATTGAATTTATAATGTTGTAATTAAATTAAGTATGCGTCGGCTCACTACCCACGTATGCTAGCCTCTAGGTTACTCGGAAGAGGAACCTGGCAGAAGACCCAACAGGTTACGTTAGTATTGTGCGAAGACTCTTCGTACCGCTCAATGGGAGTTAAGGTTTAACCCCGCTAGCGCGTGCAAAACCATGAGCCTATTCATGTGGAACTGCAGCGGAAGCTGAGTTTTACATCCATGATTGCGGAAGCATTTATGCAGTTTGGTAGCATGATTTCTTTATCACCACGCAACACATACATGTTCTCTCGAGATTTCTAATTAACTTAAGCAACTTAGTTTAGCATTAGCATTAGTGTCGGCATCAGCACCAGTTTAGCGTCAACATTAGTGTCAGCATTTGCATTTTATTCAATTGACACTTCACCAATATCAACTATCTTAAACCCATTTGTGTTATTTACACTTCTTACCCTTAATTTATATCATTGCGCTTCAAATTCTCTATGGGATCGATAAGTCTATATACTTATTACTTGCTGTAATTCCCGATCGTGTATACTTACGCGTAAGTGATTTTGAGTACACTTAGCTTAAGTTGACTTTGAATTAATTATAAAATATTATATTAGCACCGAAATCGCAACCCATCAATAAGCCTGCTTCATTTGTCAAGTTTGCATAATTAGATGCAAACTCAACCATGAGGCGCTAGATTTTGTTATCCACTTCCTCACAATCATGCTCAAATGGTGTCAGGCGAACTCTCTGTCGCTTGGTGATGCTCACCTTAGCTTCATCCGCTTTTTCTCTCATTCTGTGTAGGAATAGTTCCTCTGGTGTGAGATTTCCTCTTTTTTCCATACCTCGCTCATCAACAAATATCGGCGCTTTTCCTTTCCGATATGTTCTAGCTTCTTCTTCTTCTACACGAACTACTACAATCTCAACAGAGCTAGAGGTGACTGCATTCGCGCTTTTTCTTCTTTCTTCCTCCATTTATAGGTCAAATTCCTCCAGGTCTCTCTTCTCCATTGAAGACGTTAATCCTTCTAAATACCCTGAGGTTTCAGGACTAACAATCCTCACAGCTTGACATGGTGCTGAAGTAACGGCCCTTTCCTCTCCAGGAACTGTCGAAGATTCCTCCACTGTTGCAGTACATTCTTCCATTCTTTCGGCTGGGGTAGTCACTTGCCTTTGCATGGGTGGTCCAGCTTGTGACTGTCCGTCTTCGCTGTGCACAACTGCCACAGCCACTGGCTCAGGAGCCTGGTTGGGGTCTACTTCTCCTTGATGTTCCAATCGAATTTGCCACCATCGTCTGTAATTTGTTGTGAGTCTTCTCACCATGGTGAATTTTATGGTTAAATTGCAAGCTAGGATTTTTTTTTTCTCGAGCTGAAAGGAATAGTTAAATAAAAAACTCAGGAAGGGTATTTAACAGTCAGAACGAAAGGGTAATATGATCGTATATTCCAATCGTCAGGGCGACGATCGAGCTTTTGACGGCCATGCACTTTCTACACACCGTTGGATCAAAACTCCTGTGATCCCACTGCTTGATATCCATTCGTAATTAATGGTTGATATGATTGTAAATAAAGATTTGTTGAACTTATTGAAATTTAAAATTGCAATGAAAATAATGGGAAATATTTGAACTTAGCATGCGTGGAGCAGAATTTAAAGGTATCGATATGCTCTGGCTCTACTCGCATACTTGTGCACATATTCTTCAGTCAATATGAATGATGATATTCTGCACTGGACATCATCATTCCAGTAGTGCTTAAGTCTTTGCCCATTGACTGCAAACTCATTCCCATTTGCCACGTTCTTGATCCAGATTTCTCCTATTGGTTTTACCTACGTAATACGAAATGGTCCAGACCACTTGGATATGAGCTTCCCTAGAAACAAATGAATTTGAGAGTTAAATAACAACATTTGCTACCTAACCTCGAAAGTTCGAAGCGTCAGCTTGCGATCATGCCATTTTTTCATATTTTCCTTGTACAGCTTTGCATTTTCATATGAAAAGAGTCTATGCTCCTCCAAATCGAGTAATTGCATTATTCTAGCAGCTCCTGCTTTCTGGAGATCAAGATTTAATTTCTTTATCGCCCAGAAAGCCTTATGTTCTAGCTCGATTGGTAGATGGCATGCTTTCCCATACACTATTCTGTAGGGCGACATGTTCAATGGCATTTTCAACGCAGTTCAGTAAGCCCAAAGTGAATCATCAAGTCGCATGGACCAATCCTTTTGGTTAGGTCCTACAACCTTTTCAAGAATACTCTTAATCTCGTGGTTTGAGATTTCAGCTTGTCCATTAGTCTGCAGATGATAAGGGTGGCAATGCGATGTTTGATGTTATACTTTTACAGCACCTGAGACATTGCTCTATTTATAAAGTGTGTGTCCTCGTCACTAATTGGTGCTCACGGCATCCCAAACCTTGCGAAAGTATTCCTATGAAGGAATCTAATGACTGTTTTAGCATCATTTGAAGGTGTTGAGACCGCTTCAACCCACTTTGACACATAATTATTCGCTACCAAGATATACATATTTCTGTACGAAGGAGGAAATGGGCCCATGAAGTCGATTCCCCAGACGTCAAATAATTCAACCTCCAAAATTGAAGTCAGCGGCATTTCATTTCTTTTTCCTATGTTTTCTTTCCTTTGGCACTTATCGCATGTCTTGGCATAGTGATGCGCATCCTTGAATATGCTTGGCCAGAAATAGCTAGATTGGAAAATTTTAGTTGCGGTGAGCATCCCTCCAAAATGTCCTCCATACGGCGATGCATGGCACGATTCTAGTATTGCATTCTTCTCATGTTCTGCTACGCATCGACGTATTAGTCTATCTGCACATTGCCTATAGAGAAATGGTTCATCCTAGGAATAAAATCGCTTGTCGTAAAAAAATGCTTTGCTTGTTGTCTTGTGAGTTCGGTTCGGATGACATGACTTGCTAGATAGTTGGCAATATCGGCGAACCAATGAGCATTCTTCTTTTATACCAGGTTGAGTACGAATACCTGTTCATCAGGGAATTTTTTGGATATGTTTAACATTGTTATATTAGGTTGCCTAT
>JBBMKA010000009.1:3729671-3750345 GCA_037833695.1 Sechiopsis laciniata | reverse complement strand
GTGGAAAACCACAGAAATAAGGGTGAGTACAAAGACACTCAGTAAGAATCCCCAACTGGGGTACAGTACGCAAGTCATATCATCTAGCATCCTAGCATACAAACAGAACAACATCACAAGGCAGTCTCAACATAAGCACAAACACAACATGCTCAAACCATCGAAAGTCTCTAGCTCTCGGCTAAGGATCCACTGCGGATCTCCAAGTGGTTTATCAAAATAACCTCCAGAAACTTGAGAGTCTCTAACTCTTGGCAATGGTGACCAACACACTAAGCTGATCCTGGATGCTTGGGAGAGTACCTAAGCGTCGGGCTCTAAACTAAAAGGAAGGTGTACTGATACACTAGCCCGAGGGAGCTCTCCTCCCGGTATCTAATGCACATACGCGTACACCGCATGCTTCTCCAAACCAAATAAATGTAGGCCTACACAAACTATGTCGGTCCAGGTGCGCATGCCTAAGACTTGAAAAGGTGAGCATTGATCCACAGCAGGCGGGAGGCCCTCGGCACCATACTGTGGCAGCCTGAATCACACCTAACACCTGAAGCTAAAGGTTGTCCCAAGGTAGGCTTACACCAAGGAAATGACCTAGCTCTAGCAGGCCACAAACTAGGCTTATGCCGGAGTGGTAGCTACTCCACACCCGGCGACCAGGGGTAAGGAATCTATCCTCACAGCCCGACCGGTGGGGACAAATACGTCGGTCTACTCTCAACCTCTAGATGATGACAACCTAACAAGATCTAGCTATGGAATACCCTAGGGCTAACATAGTTCAACATCAACAACATTGCACAATAATATACAGCATAACATAATCGCAGATAAAATAGTCACCGCAACAATAGTAGTGCAATCCAGGGTACATAAATCTACTTGCCAGATCCTATTAGACAAGTCATACAATCCTATCCACTAACAAGTATATTCACAAGCAGTAAGCAGGCAAGCCTATATACTAACAGATTCAATACACAGAAATAGGTTCAAACTCCTATCTGCTAGCATGCTTAGAAAACAGTAACACACAACTAGGAAACCATCAATGTGAAGCACAGGTCCACACAACCCCGACAAGGAAATCCTTACCTGGAAAGCAAGCAGTAGAATACACAAAACTAGGCTCCTTGAGCTGCAGAACACCAATACGAGTAACAACCTAGGCATAGCAATTAACAAGCACACAATTAACATCTATTAGCTAAGCAATACTAGGTAACCAAAGGCACAAGGCTCGGAAATCCATACCCCTAAATCGAGAAGACAGGCTCGGCAGAAGGCTTCAGCGAAGGCGAAGGCGAAGTTGCTGGCGAACGTCTTCTAGGGCGACGGGTTCGCTGGAGTGAAGACGTAAGTGGACGTGTCATGGTGGATCGGCTCAGACAAGCGAACGAGTGTGGTCTCGGCAGAGGACTCGAGCGAGCGTCGAAGGGCTGTGCGAAGGCGAAGAGCGAAGAGCAAAGGCAACCGCGAAACTGCGAACAGCATAAGATCAACGGATCTTACAATAAGCCACAGAAATCCCACGGAGAGCCAAAATGGTTTCGAGCAAAATGTACCTGAGGCGAACGACTACTCGTGAAGACGCTGTGGCGTGGAACGTCTCGGCGAGGGGCGTGCGGAACTAGGCAAGCGAGGAACTGTACGCGACAATGAGCAGCGAATGGTGAAGGATCTTGGAAGAATCAAAGCTTCGGTGAAGAAGGGGCTACTCTTGGCTAGGGAGCTTAAACTCGGCAAAGGGAAGGAGTTTTTCGACGAAGGAGAAGGAAAGGCGATTTTGGCGATTTAGGAGAAAAGAGAGAAAATGAGAAAAAGGTGAAATTAGAGAAATGGCTGGGTATTTATATGTCTCGACCAAAAGGGAAGGATTTAACAGGATTGCGACACGTGTCCTCAGGCGGTTCTGGCTTCGAGTCCTGGCGAAGCCACATTTTTCTTCCTTTTTCTTATTTAGTCAAACAAAGGCTCCAAACTTCTCAAATAGCAATGCTAGCTCTGGGGACGTGAAACCGAAATAAAAACTCGAACTCAGCAATTATTAGAACCATCTTGAAACCCTGGTTAATTTCGAAACTACCCTTGAAGGAAAAACTACCAAAATGCCCCTAAAGGCTCGAACTGCCCTAACGGCCCAACCGAACAACCAAAAAAATGACTGAACATACCTGAAGAACTGGAATGGAAATCTGGGCCATTACACAGCAGCAGCAGGGACGTTTTTATGCGACCACCTGTCACAGGTGCCCTGTCCATTCTAGAACATTTAGCTTATGTATTGTTTGACTCTGGTTCCACTCATTCTTTCATTTCTGCTACTTTTGTATCTACTGCTTGTTTGGATTTAGAGCCTTTGGGGATCGAATTATCTGTGTCTACCCCAGCGTGGGTGTGTATGTTTACTGACATGAAAGTGAGAGCCGGTCAGATACGTGTATCCGACCAGCTTCTGGACATATGTTTGATTGTTTTACCTTTGAATGAGTTTGATGCCATCCTTGGGATGGAGTGGTTATCTAAGAACCACGTAGTTATCAACTACCATAGGAAGGAGGTTATCTTCCACCCTCCTTCATGTTCGAGTTTTAAGTTTAGAGGGCGCAGGTCGAGAGATTGTCCTAGTTTGATTTCTGTAGCCAAGGCTAACAGGTTGATTGCTCGGGGAGCTTGGGGTTCTTTAGCAAGTGTGTCGAGTGAAGCATAGCGAGTGTGGAGCATAGATGCAGTACCAGTGGTTCAGAAGTTTGCTGATGTCTTTCCAGAGGAATTACCTGGCTTGCCACCACCTCGATCAGTGGACTTTCACATTGAGCTCGAACCTGGTACGGTTCCCATTTCAAAGGCCCCATACCGGATGGCCCTAGCAGAGTTGAAAGAGTTAAAAGTGCAGTTACAAGAGTTGATGGACCAAGGTTTCATCCGACCTAGTGTTTTCCCGTGGGGAGCCCCTATTTTATTTGTGAAGAAGAAAGATGGATCTATGCATTTGTGTATCGATTATCGCGAGTTAAATAGACTAACAATGAAAAATAAGTACCCACTGCCGAGAATAGAAGATTTGTTCGACCAATTGCAAGGTGCTTCTGTCTTCTCCAAGATCGACCTGCGATCTTGCTACCATCAGTTAAGGATTAGAGATACTGACATCCTTAAGATAGCTTTTAGATCTCGTTACGGGCATTACAAGTTTGTAGTGATGTCTTTCGGATTAACCAATGCACCAGCTGCCTTCATGGATTTGATGAACCGGATGTTCAAGGAGTTTCCTGATAACTTTGTGATAGTCTTCATTGATGACATTTTGATCTATTCCAAGGATCGAGCAGAGCACGAGGGGCACTTGAGGCGAGTTTTAACAGCTTTAAGAGATCACCAGTTGTATGCCAAGTTCTCTAACTACGAGTTTTGGTTGGGACATGTGTCGTTCCTAAGGCATGTGGTTTCCCTTGATGGCATAGCAGTGGACCCAAACGGTGAGCTCGTGGGCTCGACTGACCTCGGCATCTGAGGTGTATAATTTTCTCGGGCTGGCTGGCTACTATAGACGTTTTATCTTCTATTTTTCCAAGGTAGCAAGTCCCTTGACGCAGTTTACAAGGAAAAATCACCCATTCGTTTGGTCTGGGGAATGCGAAGACAGTTTCCAACAACTTAAGAGAAGCCTAAGTTCAGCCTCAGTGTTAGCAGTTCCAGAGGGGACAGGTGGTTTTGTAGTGTTTAGTGACACATCCAAGCACGGTTTGGGTTGTGTATTAATGCAGCACAGAAGAATAATAGCTTATGCCTCTCGACAATTGAAACCTTACGAGTAAAATTATCCAACCCATGACCTTGAGTTAGCAGCAGTTGTTCATGCATTGAAAATTTGGAAACACTACCTGTACGGCAAGAAGACTCAGATATACACCGATCACCAGAGTTTCAAATACTTCTTTACCTAGAAAGAGCTGAACATGAGGCAGTGTAGATGGTTGGAACTGGCAAGGATTATGATTGTGAGATACTTTACCACCTAGGTAAAGCCAATGTGGTTGCAGATGCCCTCAGCCAGAAGAAATCTCATTCATCAGCTTTGACCGCGTCTCAAGCCCCTTTGCTTAGGGACATGGAATGAGCAAGGATTGCAATGATGCTTAGTAGGGTGACCACCCGAGTGGCTCATCTTTCAGTGGGACCGACCTTGGGACAACGTATTATTGAACGACAGTAGTGTGATCCGAGGATCAAGGAGGAACAGCTCAGAGTGGGATCAGACTCAGATAGTGGGTTTTCAATAGCATCTGATGGTGGTTTGTTGTTTCGAGGCCGATTGTAAGTGCCAGATGATGTTGAGATCAAGAGAGAGTTGCTAACTGAGGTTTACAGTTCACCGTTTGCATGGCACCCAAGCAGCACAAAGATGTACCAAGATTTGAAACAACTTTATTGGTGGGTTAACATGAAGCGGGATGTGGCAGAGCATGTGAGTAGGTGTTTCACCTGTCAGTAGGTGAAGGCCCTAAGATAGAAGCCAGCCAGTTTTTTGTAGCCCCTGAGTGTGCCCCAGTGGAAGTGGGAAGAGTTCTCTATGGATTTTATTTCTGGTTTGCCCAAAATGCAGAGAGGATCTACAGTGATCTGGGTTATTGTAGATAGGTTGACCAAGTGTGCTCACTTTGTTCCAGGCAGGCTCACCTATTCGGTTGAGAAAAGGGCCTAGTTGTACATGGAAGAGATTGTTCGGTACCATGGGGTGCCAGCTAAGGTTGTGTCGAACAGGGATGCTAGATTCACTTGTAACTTTTGATGCAGCTTTCAGCAGGTTCTGGGTACTTTGTGTCACTTTAGTACTGTTTTTCACCTACATACCGATGGTCAGACTAAGAGGGTGAACCAGATTTTGGAGGACATGTTACGGGCTTGTGTTCTTGACTTTCCCGATAGTTGGGACCAATACTTACATTTGATGGAGTTTGCCTATAGTAACAGTTACCAGGCTACAATTCGGATGGCACCTTTTGAGGCACTGTATGGTAAGAGGTGTCGATCCCATATTTACTGGGATGAAGTTGGCAAGTCGAAGTTACTAGGCCCTGAGTTGGTCCGGGTCACTAATGAGGCAGTACAAAAGATAAGGTCAAGGATGCTTATAGCTCAGAGTAGACAAAAGAGTTACGCTGATGTGAGGCGCAGAGATTTGAATTTCGATGTTGGAAGTCATGTTTTTTCTGAAGGTTGCACCCATGCGAGGAACCTTGAGGTTTGGCAAGAAAGGGAAATTGAGTCTGAGATTTATTGGTCTATTTGAGATCCTAGAAAGGGTTGGGCGTGTAGCTTATCGTTTAGTTGCCACCGTCATTTGTCGTAGTACACAATGTGTTTCATGTCTCCATGTTACGCCACTATATAGCAGATCCGACTCATGTGATTGATTTTAAGCCATTGCAATTGAATGAAGATTTGAGTTTTGAAGAGAAACCAGTGCAGATTTTGGCTTGGGACAAGAGGTGTTGCGAAATTGAGATATCAGTTTAGTGAAGGTGTTGTGGCGAAGTCAGAAGGCTGAAGAGGCTACCTAGGAGAGAGAGAGGACGAGATGCGGTCTCATTATCCGGAGCTGTTTGTATCTTAAAGTGACTTTCGGGACGCAAGTCCTTTAAGAAGGGAATATTGTAAGAGCTTGTTTTTGTTTATTTATTTATTAACACTATTGTTTTTGTTCTCCTTTCTATTATTAATGTTACTCTAAGGTTTTTCTCTTGATTTTGCTTGATTATTTAGAAATGCATTGCATTTGTGATTTTAGAGGTGGGAGTTTTAGGGTTTTGGTGAGGTAGCTTTATCCCTTGCCAAATGAGGAAGTTTTTTTTTTCTTTCTTTTATATATAATAGCTTTGCCTTTTTCCCACACACCATCAACCCTAGCCGTCAAGCTCTTTTCCTCTTATCCACCAAGAATTCCCAATCCTGCAGCTCTTGGGACGCGTGTCAACAGCTTGCATCTCTGCAAATCCCAGCCGTCCATCTCGCAGCAGCTTTAGCCGTTCGATCGCCGCCACGTGTCACCGATGGTAGTGGACAGCAGCTTTATCGTCTCCTTCTTCTGCGAGAAACTCTCCGTCAAGGCTGTCGTGGCAGTCGGCCAAGTTCGCATAGCAACGCCATCGTGCAGCACCGACAAACCACCATAGCCCCACTGCCGCCGCGAAGCTCCGTCTTCGCGTGACAAGCAAGTCCCAAGCTCGCTTTTCTCTCCTTGCTCTCTTGGTATCCTGCTTCTCCTTGCTTGTAAGTCTCTTCTTTAGCTATTTCTCTCCTTTTCCCCATGGATTCCAGTGACCATGGTTTCCGGTGAAACCTCTAAGCTTCAATCATAACTTCTTTTGCAGATTGTCAAGGATAGGGAGCTTCGTTTGAAAATTTGAGACCAGATCCATGATCTAGAGACCGAGACCTGTTAAACGAGGTAGAACCCACTCCATTTTGCCGCCACGTACCTCTGCTAGCCACCACGCGCCGTCGTCGTCGTGCTCCAGCGAGGTGTTCCGGACAATAGCTTCTCCTTGTTCCCGTGATCCTAACCCCCTTTGTGGATTGTTTAACTTGTTCCTAACGAAATCTTGGCGTGGTTTTTTTTTTAATGTTTAGGTGACCTAGGCTTCATTCTTAGCTAGCCGAGTTGTTTTGGAGTTCGTTCAAGTCATCGGAGAGGTAAGAGCTTTCATTATGAGTTGGATGTGGCAATTTCATATCAAGTAGTGGCATGACTAGGGTATTTTGAGCTGTGGCACGATAAAATGCATGTTTGGACTTGTTTGTTTATGATATAAATGTTTTATTGTGCATGACATGTTCGAGATCGCTCTGTTCAAGGTCCCTTGTTGCTTGAATTATGATATTACTTGATGGTGTTGATTGACTGGAATGACCGTAGGACCTGCATCTAGTATTGTGTTATTTTTCAGGCTATAGACCATGCCGTAATCGTGTGCTAGTGTAGGGACTCGTGTGTTCTCTGTTGTCTTTATTCCTGTTTCTGTTACACTCGTTTGAATCGCATGTTCCTTGTATCTACTTTTACTTGTCTTCCGTTGAGAAGGGGGGCAGTCATGACCTGCTTGACCCCGACACCTGCTGGAAGAGGCCACTTAGATAGATGATGGTGTGGAGAGATGCCTGTTAGTGCATCTACATGCCTATCGGGATGTTGTCTGCAGACAGTCGATCCCCACATGCCTGGGGTTAGCAGCCAGCTCCCCTTAGCCCGAGGTTCAGGGATGCTGTGTGTTCCCCTCCCTCGTGGCGGGTCCCTGACAGTGGTCAGGCTACCCCGAGACACTTGTGTATGTCTCCCTGGACACAGTATGGGACGTGTCCCGACCCGAGGTTTAGGAAACCTGTATGTTACCCTCACTTGCGGTCCTTATCCTGATAGAGGTCAGATGGCGTGTTGGCATTCGAGTATGCCCCGTTGTCACGATATAATTATCGTCGACCTAGGTGCTTGATCGGTGGATCGACCCTACTTTTGTTTGGCATGTTGTTATTAGCTCGAGTATTCGAGTCCTGTTGAACTTTTTACTGGCTATATATGTCTATATATATGTACTCACCCTCTTATATCAGGTATGGGAGCATGCCGAGGTGGCTGACTGCGGAGCTATATGATCATGGGCACGGCGTCATTTTCCTCCGCATTGTTTTATCGCACTCAGTTATTTTGGACTCATATCGTGTTTTGGTTTTAGACTTATTCTGTTGTTTTTATGCTTTACGACTTTTCACGAGATCCCCGAACCTCGTTTTAGAACTGTTTTCAGCTTTTTGAGACTATCTGTTTCATTTCACGAAATGAGAATGCATACCGTGCCGTTTTATTTTAATTTTTCTGAAGTCATGCATGAGTAACGTCCCCATTAGAATCCATTTAGGAAGTCAAGTCGTTACACTTTAACTAGCTTCTCTAATGCAGATTGGGCTGCTTCTCCTAATGATCGCAAATCGGTTACCGGCTACTGTGTTTACTTTGGCTCCTCATTAATTCCTGGTCCTCCAAAAAGCAAGCTGTTGTGGCCCGGTCCAGCACTAAATCTGAGTACCGAGCTCTCTCTCATTTCGCATCTGGCTCCGCTCTCTCCTTACTGATCTTCGGGTTCCTCTTGCTGCTCCACCCATCACTTGGTGTGACAATGTCTCTGCTGCAGCCTAGGCTCGAAATCCGGTTTTTCATGCTCACCAAAACATATTGAAGTAGATTCTCATTTTATTAGAGACCAATTGCTGTCTCAAAAGATTGAAGTTCACCATGTGCGCTCAAGTGATCAAATTGCCGACTGTCTCACCACGCCTCTCTCTCAGCAGTAGTTTTGTTCGTTGCGTGTCAAACTTGGGCTTCAGCTTCTTCCCGCGCCTCGTTTGAGGGAGGCTGTTACAACTGTTAATGCATCATGACTGTCCTTTGTTCTTATCCCCTAATCCCTTTACTGTGACATTTATCTTACAGGCTTAGTTTTGGTAAGTGAGAGTGATTGTCTTGTCCCACCTTACTTCTTCTCACCTGCTCCTCCTCTTGGCCTATATTTATTGAGGCTATCTACCTCATTGAATGTATCAACTCAGTTACTGAGGAAATATCAATAGAACATTCCTCTGCTCTTTTCTTTTCTCTATTGCTTTTGTTTTCGTTCCGTGTCTATTTAGTACTTCAACTTTAAATAGTGTTATATAGATTCTTAAAATTTTGATTGGATTTAAATGATCATGAATATTATTTTTTTTCATAGATACTAACCATATACACGTTTTAAAAAATTAATGGACCTATTAATCTTGAAGGGAGTATTTAGCAGTACATTTGAAATTTAAAGACTTAGCTAACACAAAATTGAACTACCTAAATAAATACTTAATTCAAAATTTAAGGTTAATGGGCATGATATAAAAGGGTCACGAAACAGCGATAGAATTCAATAAAAATATGTTAACTAACCATGAGAAAGTCTGAAAAAGGAAGGGTTAGTATCCAATGCATTAAATTGAAAAGCTTTGTGGACAAAGTTATACATTAAAGCTGAAAAGACCGAATCTGAAAGGAAAAAATAAAGTTTGAACTTTTAACTTCAAAACTAATGAAGTTCGAACTTTTAACTTCAAAACTAATGTACAGCTTTATTCACAAAGCCCAACTTGGCCAATCGTACCTTCACTAACTTTTATTTTTGACATTTCCATTTTCCTTCTAAGAATGAATTTCTAAAGGATGATCATTTTAGACTTCCATTAAAAAATAAACAAATACACAAAAGATTAATAAGTCCAGTTATGGAGTTGTGTTAATCCTAAGAAGTTTTTTCCTTTTCTTCAAAATGAAGCTTCTTTTAAAGCTTCTTTTGATGAGCTTTAAGCTCATTGATTTAGCATCAGAAGTTTGTGAAAGCACTTTTCCACAGGCTGAGCAACATCTGCAATCAGGATTTTCAGATTGTTAATAAAAAATAACGTCAAATTTGAACCTTTTGTTTTTATACTTTTATAAGAAAAATAACTTTAAAACAACAAATGAAAAAGAAATATCTTACAAACTAGTTGACAACTACTCGTAAAAATGTGGTGAACATATAATATTATCAACACGAGCATAATTCATAACTTAGTGTTAAGACATTTATACTTTGCCAAACAAGTGATCATAAGTTCAAATGTTTTTTTATGACCAAAAAATCGAAGCTCTCACCTATAGATAATCATTTGATTTAATAGTTAGACTCACTAAACATCGAGGCACCTAATGTTTGGAGTCCAAAGATAACAATGAATTTAATAATTAAGTTCACCCGTAGATTTTGAACATAAAACCCTAAATCTTTACCAACGAGACTGCCCTTTAAAAACTAACTTTAAATAATTACATTTATGACCAAGTTCAAAAGATTGGGCTAAATAAAGGATTTATGAGAGTTTTTTTTCTTTAATTTTCATCATGAAAATTCCATAGCTAAACAAGAACCCAACTCAATCCAACTGGCTGCCCAAACAGCCCCAAAGATTCCTAATGAACTCAGAATAATTTTACTCAGATTTCATCAAATTTTAATATAAATAACTTAACACAAGAGCTTAGATACACTCTTTTCAAAATTTTCTCTTTCCAACTGATATAAAGAATTTAAAATCAATTCTTCCACATTCTTAGCTTCAATAGGTCTTCATTCATCTAGTTATGTTCTGATTAGCATTTTTACCTATGTAAAACTGTTTGAGATCAGTTCTTTATTTGTATTTCTATCACAAATCATACAATTGAATCATCACAGAGGAAATGATTTCATGAATTATCCAACTTTACAAAAAAAAAAAAAAAAACTCAACCAAACAAGGCAACACCAAAAACCTTGAATCATTCTAATCTGGATATAATATGTAAATGAGCTCTTTCAAATTAAAGCCACCAAAAAAGTTTCCAAAAGCGAACAAAGCCTTAAATCATAGAGAAACGAATCGATTTCAACGTTTCAACACCGAGATTCTGGAAATCTTTCCATCTCGTTCAGAATTTTAACGAAAAGCGGTTTTCAAATTCAGAAAAATCAAACGCGCATCTCTCAACTTCATAAAATTTCAACATTACGAAGCTGTTCTCGAACTAAATCCTTTGTTTTCATCCATTAAAACCTAAAAAAACAAACGGCGAGTCACGAACAGCCAAACCAGACGCCATCTCAAATTCAACAGAGAATGCAATGAACAAAAGAGGAATAAGAACAGAAAAAGGAAATCAAAGTCGAAGGTACCTGAAATCGCCATCGTTTTGGATCTTACAAACGTCGAGGCAGTGAGAACACCAATCCATCGATTCGTTGAAGAATTGAGAAATCGAATCCGGAGATTCTGAATCGGATCAAATGCAACGATGAAATCGACGGGAATTTGAGGTGATTATTCGAAGAATTCGCCGTGTGAATTTGTACATGTTTAGCCATTGTTACTCGGAATTCGAAAATATAAGAAAATGGATTTGTTAGTCTGAAGATTGAAGATTCCTCTACATCCTTGGGGAGCAAGTTTATAGTTTATTTCTCACTTCTTTTTTGCGTTTTATTTTCTTTTAAAATAATTTAACCTTTTTTTCCTTTTTTAATTTGTAAATCAAGACATTGACTTTGTACTATCATAAAAGAAAAAAGCTGTTGAGTCAAATTTTAATTTACTCTTAATATTTTTGAATTCAACATTTTTAACATTTCAATAATATTTACTTTTAATGTTTAAGATAACAAAATCGTAAATTACATAGCATAATGTTGACTAAAATTATGATTAAACTAATTTTATATTTTAATATATTGATAAAGTGGTTATTTTAATTTTCATGTGAATTTTATTTGAAATATCAAAATTAAAAGAGATCAATTTTAAAATTTATGGATCAAATTAAAACTGCATTCCAAATCTAAAACACTAAGTATGGATTCTGTAAAACAAATACATGAACGGTTTAAGTTTAGAATGTAAAAAATAAGCAAAAAGTCGATAAACATCTTGTAATTTGTATGACCCAATAAATTGAGGGAAAAAAAAGTTGCAGATAAGATTAGTAAAAAAAAAAGTACAATTTTTTAGTTTGTCATGTTTTATTCTAGAATGATAAGAAAAATGGTAGTGAATACACCATTGTTGAGTCTTATTTACAAATAATAATATTTGTTAGTTGGTGGAAAATTGTAGAATAATCGTCTCACAAGTTAGAAAAATAACGTCAGAAAAAAAGTCAAATAAACGAGTGAGAGAAGTTTTCTCGTTTGATGCCACGAGGGAAAAAGGTTGTCTATAGTTTTTATTTCTGAAAAAATGAAATGAAATTAATGAGAATAGAAATGTTATATTGTTTGATCAAGTTGTATAGAGTCAAAAAAAAAAAAAAAAAAAAAATCAAACTAAAAAAGAAAAAATATAATAAAAAATTTGATTTGAGTTTGATTTTTAGTTCGTGAAAGTTTGAAATACTTTCTAAAAATACATGTTTCTTCTTTAATTTATGTGAAAGTGAGATTAACCATTCAAGTCATATGATATATGAAAATACCAATTTCTATGTCGATGTCAACATTTAATTAAACTAATTATACACTTTGTTCGTTATAAGAAAAAGTTATTCACTTTGTTCAATTAGTTCTAGCCAATTTTTAAAAAAAATCCAAATGTAACTGTATAAGTTTGAAATGTAATTGTTCAATTAGTTCTAGCCAATTTTTTAAAAAAAATCCAAATGTAAATGTATAAGTTTGAAATGTAATACTTTGTTGAGTTGACATTTGATTGAAAAATAGAGACGAATCATATTTTATATGATAAGCCTTTATATAACTTGTTTTTACCCTAAAAAGAAAAAAGAAAAACATTAGCTATTATTTCAAGAGAATTTAAAAATAGAAAACAAAACAATGGTATCATAAAATGTCATAGCAGAAAAACAAAGAACTTTTACCTATGCCAACGAGAGCACATTATAACATCTAGACCACCAAATAACCAAAAAGTTATAGATTCGAATCTCTCCTCCCAATAAAAAAAAAAACTTAAGTCTCGTCTGATAACCATTTAAGTTTTTGCTTTTTATTTTTGAAATTTAAACTTATTTTTACTCAAGTTTCCTATAATGTTCTTCATCTTTCCTTTAATGCATCCATCTTTCTTAAGAAAAGTGGGAGAATGCTAACCAAATTTCAAAAACAAAAACAAATTTTTGAAAGCTACTTTTTTTTGTTCTCAAATTTTAGTTTAACTTTTTAAAATATACATAAGATAGTAGATATCCATCTAAGAAAAAACCTATAGTAAGATAATTGTTATAGACTTAAATTTTAAAAACTAAAAACTAAAAACAAAATAGTTATCAAATGAGACCTTATAAACCTCCTTTTTAAGCCATCTGAAAGCTTCTTCCTCAGCCAATGAGTACAACTAAAATGGAAATAAAATGAAATCCATGGAACAAACATGCCAAACCTAAATCAAACTATAAAACAAACATCCTCCTATATCAAATTCATTATCCCGACCAGCATATCGAAACAAAGCTATTCTCTTCGGTTCTTTTTACATAAGGAACAATTACTGGTTTGATCTATATCACATTCTTTGTCTAACTCTCCTTCCATTCGAATCGCCACCATCGGAAAGTTGAGCCCATGCGCTCCGGGATTTCGAGTCGTTGACACAAACATCCCCATATTGTTGTGCAAATGTCTTCAGGATCTCTGATTGAAGAGAAAAGTTGTTTTCCTTTAAAAGCTCAAAACCTTTTGATTGCATCACAGCTGCACAAGAATGGTCCCCAATTTAAAACCATATGAAGAATGGTAAAACAGCACTGAGGTCTGTTGAGTTAAGAAATAGCTGAATCTAGGAAAGAAATAAAAAATAACCAGATCTATGAATGCACTTATTTATAAATTAATTTTCTATGAATTTAATAGGGTCAAACAGTTGTATAATGAAAATAGTCAAGATACACACGTAAGCTAGTCCGGACACTTGCCAATAATTTTTTTTTATGAGAAACAGATACTTTTCGTTGATATATAAAAAAGTACAAAATAGTTATCTATTACAGTAAATGGTGCCAGTGATTTAAATAATCTAGTAAGATCATTAAAAAAAAAAAAAAAAAGAGCACACCAATAGTAAAAAGCGTTGTACTTTCACTCAAATAGATGATAACAAAGGTGCACTATGATGTGGTCCTTATCAACAAGATCACATATTGGAAATTAACAGAAAGGGAAAACGTTTTAGCGAAGAATTTGTTGAGTCAAACCAAGCCAGCTTACAAACACCTCGACTATTCTCACAAGACAATTTATCTGATCCTATAACATTTAATTGTTAAAGAAATCCTTAAGAAAATTAATTTCAAGATAGGTGGCCACTAAAGATAAAATCATCCTCAGTTGGCTAGTGGTCAAAGGTGGTTTCTATTTGGAAGGAACTAATTGCAGAAGAATGCCCAAACTAGATACTCTCAAACTGCTGTGTTTTATAAAAGATTGAGGAAGAGAGTCAACAGTTCATGTTGTTTCAATGCTGAGTGCGTAACCAATGCTGAAACACAATCATGAAGCTCCTAAATGTCAAATCGGTGTTCCATGACTCATTAAAAGCAGTCCACAACAGTTGACAAGAGCCCAGAAAATGAAAGAATGCTGAGAATTGCCAGGGAGAATCGACCTGAAGCGATGCAATGGGAGAGACGATTGGAGAGAAGTCCTAGAAATTTTTCTTTGGGTGCTCAGTAGAAGTGCAGTTAATACGGTGGACAAGTTAATAACAAGTTACAACGACGAATGCCGTACATGGCCCTTTCACCATCATGCTGCACAATATGTTTTTTAAATGGGGAAAGCCAATCTCACCTTTTTATTCATTGCAAGTTCTCTTCTGGAATCTTGGTTGAATTCCTTCAGGCATTTGGTTGGAGTTTGGCACCCCCCAAATAATATCAAATTATTCTTAACCTATATTTTGATGGGACATCCTTTCCAGGGATTAAAAGAAATGCTTTGGTTGTCATTTTGCAGAACCTTTCTATGGACTATTTGGGGTAAACGAAACAAAAGAACATTTCAAGACACTAGTAGAGGCAGAAAACACATTATAGAACTAATTCTTTCCACAATGTATTTTTGGTGCAAAGATAAGCCCACTTTTTCTTGTTATTGTCTTTCATTTTTTATTGCAAACTGGAAATCTTTCTTGTAAGCCCGTAGGGAATCAGAATTTATTCCCCTCATTTCATAATTTCAATGAAATCGTTTCCTCCTCAAAAAAATTAACTAAACCCCTTTTACTAAAATGTATCAATGAAAAGTTATATCTATTTCTCAAGAAAACTATAGCATTCCTGTGTGTAACATTTAATCAGAATCATGATGACTAAATCGAAAAAGAAAGTACCTCCAAGGTTCATGGCAGCAAATCTCAGGCAAACTGCTTTCAATTCAGTGGCACGGTGCTCATCTGCATAACTTAGTACTTGTGCAACAGACTGTACACACAGATTTTTACAAAGATGAGATTCACACATCAGTCTCAATCTCTCCAAACCATACTTGTCCGCAGCTGCTAATAACTTCGCCATAAAGTTGTCGCCGACACAAGATTCCGAAGATGAACTCGAAGTTGACACAGCCACATCCTCTGCGATGGAATCGGTATACATAAAGTGCAGCAAAGCCTGATGAAAATGAAAGCAACTTCAGAATAAAAACCATAAACAGGATCCAGTAATTATAAAACTTTCATTGATGAATGAAAAGTTACAAAAGAATCCGAATCATATTACAAGAAACTTTTCCAATGAAACAAAAGTTCTTGCTCTCTCATGATGAGCCCATGAGAGAGCAAGAACTTTGATCGATTCAAAGATATCTCCCTTATCTTGTTCGCCATCGGTAAAATGCGACCAAAAACAATTCCCATGGCCATAGCGGGATGTCCAGAGTATGCAAATAAAACCACATCTTTGATATTACCGGGCATCACCAATTGCCATTCAAAACGATCCAGTGAATAATTGAAGAAAACGAATGCAGAAGAAAATAAACCAGTACAATAATAAGAGTAAAACAAATGAAAAGACAAAATAAATCATACTTATATTATACCTTGAAAACGTTAGGTTCTAGATCTTTCACAATTATCTCCTGCTTACTTTCCCCTACCATATTAAGAAGTTCAGACCGAAATATAGATGATCTAGCAGCCAATATCAACTTGTGAGCTTTAAACTTTTCCCCATTAACATCAAAAGTGACATCTGAACCTTCTAAGTTTTCAAGTAGGGCACCAAAATGAGCTCCAATATTAGACTCGGGAACAGAAATTGTATGTGAATGTGGACGCTCTATCGATGAAACCACAACTCCAACAGTGCAATTTATTTGTATGCAATCATCCTTAAGGTAGTCAGAGTTTTCGAGCGTAGACCGCCTAAGAAAACGCTTGTATCCCCTACATTTGCAAATCAAAGAAAAGTCAAATCTTCGAGAGATATTTTTGAACCAGTGACAGAAGAGAAGAATAATGAAACTTCAGGATTTTTTTCAACCTCTGGAAAACATGACTTCTGAAATTATATGAGTAGGATTTTACAAAAAGTACAAGCCTGTACTGAATAATGAGATCATTTCTGTGAAGTCCAATGTACCAAAAATTACAAAAAGAAAGCAATAATAAAATTTCAGGAATGGTTCTAAGGCTTAAAACAAATTGAATTTTTTTCCAAATGAAAGGAACATACTTTTCATCAAATTACAAAAAGTTCTAGAAGCCAGAGGAGATAAACCATCAAGGAGCTCAAATTCAAATAAGCTACGACAATTTCTTAAGCTGGGCATAACACACACATATAATTTTAGGTGTATACATATCTATGATTCTATGTCTGTGTATAAATAAATAAACCCAAAAGATAAATAATATCCTCACAAGGTCTCCAAGGGGTGGCACGATGGCCGAAGGCTTGGAGTTTGAGGTGTACTCCCTTCAAGATCTCAAGTTTAAGACTCACCTATGACATTAATTTGTAGACACCTACTGTGTCTCCATTCCTTCGATGTCTCCTGGTGTCCGGCCTAGGAACAGGCACGGTTACCCCGAGTATAGTGAAGCGAAACTTCAATTTTTCGGTTCCCAAAATATAAAATCTGCACAAGTCATCGACATCCTAGATACAAAAACTCTTTGGTTCCTCTGTGACCAAAATTCTCAGCTGGCTGCTTTATAAACTATATCCATCCACACTTCTAAAGCTATGACCTCTCAAAGAAACTTCTCTGTGCTAGTGATTTAAAAAAGCGCACGGCGCGCTAAGAGCCTGAGGCGCAAGGCGCACCAAAAGGCGAGGGCTTTTTTACTTGAGGCGCACTATATAAAAAAACACAAAAAACTTATATATGTGTGTGTGTGTGTGTGTACAATAAAAGCACTTTTCATGGACATAAATGAAGTTTTAACCAAGAATAATATATAAAATATACATAATATTCAACTATCAACCTTCACGCGCGTCGAATGACCTAGTACGAGAATCTAAAACACAAAAAACGCAAAGGGAATAAAAAATCCCAAGAGGCGCACGCCTTTTGGCGCCCGGAGCTTCATGTATGGCGCCGCGCACACCTTATTACATGCGCCTTGCCTGGGACAAGCGAGGCGCTAGAGGTGGGACTTGAGCCCAGGCGCACCTAGGCGCACGCCTGGGCGTGCCTTTTAAAAACTACTCAGTGCAATGGCTCAAATGCTTGCAAGTTGCAACAAACATGCAAAGCAAGATGAGATGATCATACCCTTTCTAGTTACAGTACACAGTACACGCAAACTAAACCAGGCTAAAAGAAAAATTTTCATCAAATTTTATTGATATAGTTCATGTCTTTCTCGAAATGAACCACAGATTGGTGCAATCAGCCGCCTTTACATCCGAAAGGCCCATTTTGGGCTAAAATTTCCAACTTCATTGAGCCACATCCCAACAACCTTACATAGCAGACACCATCAAAATCCGAAAGAAATATTCATCAGCATATTGACTGTTGGAAAATTAGGGTGAAGCTTATTTCTACTTTGAGGTTCAAGCACACCAACCTACTTGTCTGTCAAGTAATCTGCTCACCGCATCAACTACTAAGAAAAAAAAGGAAGAAAGAAACAATATTCAGGGAGTTTTTGCCCAATACTCATTGTATCGAATTAGACTTTTTTCTTCCTCAAAATGGCCAAAAGTGAGTACCGATCTATATCATTATAGGCTTTTTCAAGATCCCTTTTGACAAACAGCCCCCTCTTCTTTTTAACCATCATCAAATTCACTAATTTATTGACAACAAGGATTTATTTTTGGGGGTTGGGGGATTCGACCCCATGACCTCTTGGTCAATGAGTATACATTGATGCTACTAAGTTAATGCTGTTGTTGGCAACAAGTACTAAAATCAATCAAGTCGTCTTCCCAAAATATAACACACCAATCATTTCCCAACTTAAGAACTAGACTTTCTTCATAAAATTTTTTTATTTAGCTATCCCATAGGCCATACCCACAAGCTTAAAGCAGCTATTATTAATCTATAACTAAGAAACGAAACCAGACATTTGAAGCAAGACCCCACATGCCAAAGAAAGTCACTTTCTGGCCTTCAAAACACTTCAACTTCATTCATATTGCGGTATAATACTCATCTTCAATCCTAATACAATAATACTCATTCTGATGGGTTATCCTTTCAATGGGACAAAGGAGATGCTTTGGCTATCTTTTTGTAGGGCATTCTTATGGATTATTTGGAATGAGCGTAATGCACGTATCTTTCAGGATGTCAGCAAAACCTGAGATCACATTCTAGAATTGACTCTCACATCTATGTATTTTTGGTGCAAAGATAAGACACCTTTATCCAGTTATTGTCTTTCTTATTTCATTTCAAATTGGAGAGTATTCTTTGTAAGCCCAAGAGGCATTGGGATTTTCCCCATTTCATAATTTCAATGAAATCGTTTCTTCAAATAAAAAACATGGTTAGGGTGAATTCAATTCTTTTTTCTCAATACTTTATCATTCACCTCAGTTGAAGTTAAAATGTTCAATCGAACACAAGACCTCCCATTAATGAACCCATTTCCATTTATAATAAAAACCATCAACAACCTATATGCAAAAATCGATAGATTAGGGTAATTTTAACATTTTATCAATACTTCAATGATCACCACATATATAAATACAGACAACAAAATGGGGGAAAATCTTGCACCAATTAAGAACTTAAATCCTTATGCAGAAACAAAAGAAAATATACCACATACTGCCGCGGTACTTGAGAGTATACGGGCCACTTTCGAGTGACCGCTCAAAATGGCTATGAACCTTATGCTTCCCCTTACCGCTCTGATCTACAAGTGTGAGTTCAAACAAAGCTCTCACGTCGGTGCCGTCGCTAGCAAGTGCGATGAAGATGGAGACATAAGTCGAATTATCTTCAATATTCTTCCCATCCGGATAGAAATGGACGGCCCATTGATACCCTCCGACCGTGAAAATATCACTTGCAATGTGCTTTCCCGGTCCCATTCCCTTCGCCAAAGAGTAACCCTGGATCAAGAACTTATGCGACCCATTGACAGTGTGAGTCACCGACCTCGAGCTCGTCGGCGAGGCGGAAAGGCTCTTCTCCGGCGTGGCGGCGGTGGCGGTATTGGAATTGGTATCGGCCATCTGAATTCACTGCAAGATTTTGACTGTCGTCGAATTCATGGAAGTGGGGACAAGATTTCGGGATTAGCACTGAGAAATTGCGAAAAAGAGATTGAATCTGACGAAGAAAATTTTGGGAAATTATCAGAAAACGGCTCAGGGTTGCGTTTTTTGTTGGTGGGGTTTGAAAAAACGTCTGAAATTTCGTTTGGGTTTCTCTTTTTTGCTTTTTAGTATTTTCTGTCGTAAAATAAAAGGATTGGGATAATGAAAAGGAAATTTGCATCACGCCAACTTGCTTAGCCACCTCTGAATTTAACTTTTTTTTCCTCCATTTTCAATAATGAATTGAATTTTTATTTATTTTTTAAATAAAATATTATTTTAATAAAAATTGGTTAAATATTAATATCGATATATTCTATCATAAATTAAATAAAGAATAGAATTTACCATCACTAATTGAGAAATTTCTACCAATCAGAAATTGCCACGTCATTTGCAAATAAATGACAAAGTTTAATTACATTTTTTGGGTCAATTACAAAATTCATAATTATCTCAAAGGTAATTGGAACAGAAGTAGATTTATTTGGAACTCGGGTTCAAATTAAACCAAGCCAAATGTCATTTAGACCCAATATAGCCAAGCTCAAAGGCCAATGAGACCAAAGCCCAATGGTCTGGCCCAAAAGGGCCCAAGAAGCTCATGAAGCCCAAGCCCATGAGGCCAAGAAATCTCTATAAATAAAGAGTTTTCCCTCATTTGCAAGGGTGAAAACAAAGCATTAAACCTGAAGACTCAGAGACTTAGAGACAATTCAGAACATCCTGCATTTCAAATCTAGAAGCTTTCAAGATCCATCAACGGGTTGAAGAATTCAGAAACAAGCTTCAAAATTTAGAACACTCAACGACAAAGGCTCCAACAAATCGATCGTCTCTTCGCTTACAAGTTGAAGATTCAGTCATCTTCCGTCTAAGAACAAGCTCGCAAGCCTTCAGATCAACATATTTATATTCCACATCCCGAGAGAAAGAATCAGAGGATAACCATTAGAGATTGTAACACACGTACATACACAAATCAATAAAATTCAAAGTTCATTTACACGTGTCTTGCTCTTATATTTCGTATCGAAATCTCGTGTGAAAAAATTGGCACGCCTAGTGGGACCATCTCTACCTTTCATCTCTTTCTTACACAAATTAAGCAATGACATTTGAAAAGGCTGCATCAAAGTCTGTTGCTACTTCAAAAACTCTAATGACATCAGGAACAATTGCATTGAAGCCTTTTGTTTCGCAATTTACTAAACTCTAACTTGTAGAAATAGTGGAACCAAGTCGAATCCCAAAGGAACTATGAGTTAATTTCTCACGGTTAAAAACAAATAAAATGGGGAGTTTTTGGTATTTTAATAAAATTCTAGCTAAAGC
>JBBMKA010000009.1:3659041-3699794 GCA_037833695.1 Sechiopsis laciniata | reverse complement strand
GTTTGTTCTTGAAAATAGTTGAGTTGCGTGTAAATTGACTCAATCATTCACGAAAAAATAAAAAATATACATAGAAAGGGAAAATTGTTTTTTTGATCCTTAGGTTTGGGGTGAAGTTTCATTTATATATATATATTAATTTTTTTTAAGGTAGTTGGACATCATTAAGTAAATTTGTCACTAAATTAATCCATAATGATTATTCAATAAATATGTTTTAACCCAATGAACTAGGATGAACTTGGGGATTGTTTGATTTTACCAAAAAGTTATGTTTCTATTGCCCTCAAAAGCAAGCTGTTTATTGGATAGTTTCTGAACCTAAAATATGTTTGGTAGCTAGTCAGTTCTCTGGCTATTGAAGTTGACTACTAACCAAAAACAAGAAAACGATGACAATAATTCATTCCAGCTCATAATTGAAACCAGAGTTTATAATAAATGAGACCAAGAGAGACACTTCAATCAAACATCCTCCTCTCAATGGAACTCCCTAAATCTTAAAATATTAAGAAAAAGCATTAACATACCAATAATACTTCTCTCCTCGTGACTAAGAAGAGGAGCCATCCTTATATGTATATGCAATACCATTTGGTGTTACAATTTTTTTATTTGAATAATATTAAAATGAAAAAAGAAAAAAATTTGTGGCACCATCACCAAGGATGACCTCCTCCATGACCTTCTCCTTAGTCATAAGGAGTGAAATATTTCTCATAACAAACATGGCTGAGGTGTTTAGTGCAAGAAGAAGTGTCTAGAAGAATGGGAATAATTATGGGGAATAATTATGAGGAATAATTCTTACTCACATTTGAGCTATCAACCATTATTTCCTCATAACCAATATTCATTTTCCTTATAATCACTATTTATCCTCTTAACACATGTAATTAGTTTCTATAATCATTCTCTGTACTCCAAACAAAATAAAAGTTTTCTCCATAATTATCTTCCTCCCAGCCCAAACACTAAAATTTTGTTCTCTTCTTTAATCGTTTTCCTTCATATTCTTTCGTGTATTCTTATTCTCCATAATCATTTTCATTCTCCTTACCACAAATCTCTGGTAATGTGTGTTTTTTCCTCTTAAAAGAACAAGTAATCCACTTATAAATACTACTTTCAAAAGTTACCCTCAACCCACCATAAATCAAAATCAATAGTGAATTTATTTTGAAACTGCGTTCATTCTCACCACATACTTTTCACAGCTAGACAAACAGCCCAGGCTCACAAGGAGGAAAAGTAATGTTCATACCAGTTCAGCTTCATTTTTATGCATATTTAGTACTTTCTTGAAATCATGCTCGATAATATAAGATTTTTCTTTGGAAAGATGAGCAACTTACAATGCATACTGAAGTTATATCCTGTTATATGTTTTTAATTTCTAAGTGAAGGAGAGTCAGACGATATGTCGCGTGACATTAGTCGAGATGCGCACAGTCTAGCCTGAACAGTCACAGATATAAAAAAAATAAAAAAAATAAAAAAATAATAAATAATCTAACTGGGGCAGTCTGCCAGGCACCTCAAATACCTCAGAGTAATAGACAAATGCATGAATCAAACCCACAAAACATTAAGACCAAAGAAAACTATGCTCTAATGAATATATCAAAATGCCTAGGGGAAAGTTCCAGGACTCATGGCAATAGCAATATAGTATATACCAACATGTTAAATTACTGTTATTTAGTGTATTATTAGCAAAAACTAATGGTAATTCAGAGATCTTTATATTTACCCACTTTCACATAAATCACTTAAGTCCTTAGTTCAGTAGCTTTGAACCTGCATTTGCAAATCAGACTTAACTGGAAGGTAGAGCAGAGTAAAGAGTCATAAAAAAAATATAATGTAACTATTACAAGATGAAAATGGAGATTGGAATGACTTGTTTGTATATAACAAAAGTACAAGAGAAATGAATCAAAATCATGACTTCATATAATGTTGAAAAAAGGAGCAAGCATAACTGGAATCCAGAATAGTTTCAAAACGTTGTATCATTATGGAATTCAATAAAAATGTAAATAGAGGACATGATTCACCTCTGAGTAGTGCAGTCCTCAACATGATCAGCATGTATTGATTCCATCCTTGCAATCTTTTGTCAAATTATAGAATGTTTCAACACGGGTCTTCGCCCTATATAACACTTCTGTATCCACCGCAACTCTCATGTACCCATCAAACTCTACTGGTTTTCCGTTGTTTACCAGCGTTGTTTCATTGTACCACTCACTTGTATTACCCCACAACTCCTTGTAGTCATCAAGCAAATGGACTTTAAAATGAGATCGCAATTTGTCGAAGTAGTTATAGAATGGTTCGTTGGTAGCTATATACAGATTCCTCCAAGGCTGAATCATCCCTTTCAAATTTTCAAGGATAGCATCAGGAGATGTATCCGCATCCAAATGAGGCCAAAGCTCTTTGTTTTGTGCCTTCTCTCCTCGAACCACATGAACTGCATCGAAATCCCAGTCCATGCTTCCACTGATTTCTGTCACAATATTCATCAATCTTTTCGATTTCCACACGGCATGCCACGGCCGCTGAATATACTTTGCAGCTTGCCCTTCACACACTCTGTACCAATAATTCTCAGGTTCTGGAGCATCAAACTGCCTCCATATGATTGTATTCCTATCTTTCTTCAGTTGCATTGGTGTCACTTTATGGCTCACAACCTTCCTAACAGGCATCTTCTTCTTGTGTCCTCTATCCCATTTCTTCCAATCTCTCAGAAATTCACCCTCCTCTACTATAGATGCAACCTCTTTAAGATGCTCAAAATCGTAGTAGAAACGAAAATCTTTCCCCTCCTCGTCTTTGTTGCTTGGATTATAACTACCTGACAAACACACACTCAAATCCATAACAAACGTCCTGTTCAAATACATTGCCTCACCCAATCCACACAAGAAACTCCATAGATACTGATTCATTCCTTTACAGTAGTCCCCTCCACGTGAATAGTACAAGTACTTCCCCTTCATAAAATTCGTCTCCGATCCCAAAGTCGGGATCGTGTCATTGATCTCCTCATCCGTAACCGGTGGAGAAACTCTAGAGCTTCCACCGCCTCTCGTACGATTGCTTCTCGGTCGTCGAGCATTTAAACCCGAATGCCAACCACCAGCATGAACAACCTTGTAATGACAATCTTCCCCAATATCGAATCTAAACCTCCGAAAATCCCTATACTTCCTCCACGACTTCTCTTTCTTGTTCCTAAACCTCCACGAAACATCACACTCATCTTCTCTCGACCCATTAACCAGAACCTGATACTCTAGAAACGCAATAGACTTAAACGCCATCAAATTAAACCTTTCGACAGCAAACAAAACACGCGGGTCGGAACAATTAACAGCCCTAAATTCATTACAATTCAATTCAGGAGTAGAAGAATTAGCAATTACCCCCTCGGATTTCTCAATCACGGCCTCAGTGATCGGGTCCCCCTGAGGCGTCGTCGGCACCAAATCCTCCCCAGTTTTGAGGACGGATTCATCGTTCTTGAAAGTGGCGTTTTCGGACGCAGTAAAGAACTTGGTAAGAGCAGGAGTAGATTCGAGCCATGGATCTGGAGGCTGGTAAGTGATGGCAATGACAGTGATGATAAGAACGGAAAACACAAAAACAGAGAAACAGAGATTACTGATGAGCTTGATGAGATGCTGCCCAATGGGCTCTGTAGTGGGATTTGAATCTTTCATGGGGTTTTCTCAAAACCCCACTTCTGGATTTGGAGCAGAAGTTGAAATCGAGTCAATAATCCGAGCAAAGAGAAAGAGAGAAATGGAAGAATGTTCCAAAAACTTGGAGGTGGAGGATTTGAGAGAGATCTGTAATGGAAATGAGGGGCACAGAACCTAGCTTTGGGGTTTGCTGAAATCTGTCTTAAAAGTTGTTGGATTAAAAAATTCTTTTTTTTTTTTTTTTTTTTTTGGAATAGTGTTATCTTTGGCCATTGGTATTTTATTATTATCAAGTTAAAATAATAATAATAAAAATAATAATAAAAATATGGAGATTTTTCATTACTAATAAAAAAGGAAAGAAATTCTCAAAATTTTAGAAACAATCAAATATAACAAAACAAAAATTTATTCAAATAAAAATGGAAAACCAACATTTCACTCACTTGAGACACTCATAATTTCGATCAAATTAAGTGGATTGAAAACAATAAAGTAAAATTAATAGAAAATAATGAAAATTTGAAATATTTTGTTATGGTTGAAATATTTATAAACTTATAATTTACACTAGTGTTATTCATCTTTTGGCTATATTTTCATAAACTAAGTAACTATTTTTTTTTCTTTAATAATTTGTTTTATTTTTAGAATTTGACTAGAAAATTAAATGATTTCTTAAAAGAAATGGAAATCATGATGTAGAAACTTTAAAAAATTAAGTTAAAATTTTTAAAATAAAAAATAAACCTTTTGATAAGTATTTGATTTTTTTTTTCAAATTTTAAATTTAAGCTTGGTTTTGCTAATTTTTTTTAATAATAGTTCCATATTTTCTTAAAAAAGTATGTGAGTACTAATTAAATTTCAAAAACTAAAACAAGTATTTGGAAGTTACATTTTTTGTTTCCAAATTTTTGTTTGATTTTTAAAAATATACCAAAGTTTAAAAAACATATAGTGAGGTAGTTGTTATAAATTTAAATTAAAAAACACAAAAAAATAAAATAAAAAGTTATCAAATGGAGTCTAAATAATTATTAAGCGGAATTTAAAACATCATATTAACTGTTGTGGTTTTGTAGTGAAACAAAACCGAATACAAAATTTAATACTTTCTAATCTTAAAGAAAAATAATACATACTAAGTTACACTTATAACAAGAGGCTAAAAATCAATCAACCCAAAGGATTGATATATTTGATTTAATATAACTATGGCTTAAAAATCTCAAAGAAATTCTCAAACTTTTTGAAAAAAAAAATCAAATATAACAAGAGGCTACCACATTTAAAAGAGTTTGAACTCTCTTGGTCATATTGACATAAAGGTATCGGAGTCTGTTTGTTTGTAATATTTAATTAGGGTTTAGTTGGAGGATTTACCAATTGCTTATCGAAAATCTACATACAAACGAGTTTTTATTAACTTCTTATTCTTTTTACTTTTAAAAATAACTCTCATTTCTAACGATTCATTTCTAATCATTCATTTATAACTACTCAATCATTTATAACAACTCATTTTTAATCATTCATTTCAAATCAAACAAAATAACTCGTTTTTAAGCACTCATTTTTAATCATTACTTTTTTAACTATTCATTTAAATTTATATCCAAATAAGGTTTTGATTCAAACTCCTCTACACAAAAACCATATTGAAACGAGTTTATGGCTACAACTTCAATTTTTAACTCATCAATATAACTTAAAAAACTAAATCCTCTTTAAATATAACAAACAAACAGCCCCTCGGGTTACAAGGTATTGGGTGAATTTGTAGAGAAATGATAGGCTGAGTTTGAAAAATAAGTTAAAAAGAAAAATGAAAATGATTTTGGTCTCTAAATTAATTTTCTTATTTTCAAATATTTAATTTTAGTCCTACTCCTCACAAAAATACTAAAAATAGTACCACCGTAAAGTTTCATTAAAGCAAACATTTGAGGCAGGCCTCCATATCATTACAACACCAAACAAAAGGAAACTTCCCAAAGACTAGACAATACCGAAACCCGAGAAAATGGGTTTGGATCTTCTAACCACACCCCAACCAACAACAAAGAAATTCAGACAAACCAAATCATTAAAGAGAGAGGTCTTCGACGAAGCTCCCTTGTTCCATCGTCAACACGCTCTTGGTTGACTTTTGAGCGACTTAGTATATCTATGACTGAGGCATATGACCCCACCAAAGTCTTATAGGTATAAATTCAAAGACTCATACTACCCTCGAAGCACCCAACAACTTGATTAAACCAGATTCTTTTTTCTACCGGCTCCCACCAGACCCACTATAATAAGAACTTAAATGCACTACTAATGCTAGCAACTGATCTACACATAATTAAAACTCAAACTCCTACTAAATAAGACTCGACTACACAATCGAAGAAAAGCAACAAAAATCCATGAGCTGAAGGGGGATCGCAAACCTGGCCTTTAAAAACTAGGAGCCTTGTTATGGAAAAATTAAGCCCGAGGAATTGGGTTACTCGGAGTGGAGTCGGGCCCACGAAAGATGGTCTTCAGATTAGACCGGCCCGGTAGAGTAAAGGCCCAAAGAAGTCGACACGAGGTCCAAGGCAAGCGCACATGCCTATCGGGTCGCCGTAGGCCGTCTAGGCGAGGCCACTAAGACCGCCCTAGCACGCGCCACACAGGCCCGCTAGGCTTCCCAGGTGAGGCTACCAAGACGCCTAGGCGAGGCCACTAAGACGCCCAGGCGAGGCCATCAGGACGCCCAGGCGAGGCCACTAGGATGCCTAGGTGAGGCAACTAGGATGCCTAGGCGAGGCCACCAGGACGCCCAGGCGAGGCCACAAGGATGCCTAGGCATGGCCACCAGGGCGCCCAGGCAAGGCCACCAGAATGCCTAGGCGCGGCCACTAAAATGCCTAAGTGAGGCCACTAGGACACCCAGGCGCGGGCCACACAGGCCGGCTAGGCGAGGCCACTAGGATGCCTAGGCGTAGCCATCAGGACGCCCAGACGAGGCCACCAGGCCGCCCAGACGAGGCCACCAGGCCGCCCAGGAAAAGCCACCAAGATTCCTAGGAGACGCCACCAGGCCCGCCAGGCGAGGCCCCCAGGTCGCCCAGGCGAGGCCACCAGGACGCCTAGGTGAGGCCTCCAGCCCGCCTCAGCCTAGTCGCCTCCTGCGCGCGTGCCCAACTAGCCACCTCAGGCGGGTTGGGTCGCTGACCCGATCGGGTCAGCCGCTGACTCGGTCGGGTCGACCTAACCTTGTTTGGCTTATTTTCCTTTTTTTTTGCCATATTTTACCCGTTTTAATGATTCTCACGCCATTTTCGCCAATATTCATCATTTTTCCTTATCTACGGCTAGACCCTATTTAGGCTAGGCCCAAGAGGAGATATTTTTCTAAAATGGAAATATTCACCTAAAAAAGGGAACATTTCCATAAATTAGGACTTATTTTTTTTAAAAGTGGTCACCTACTCGCCTCCTATATATATGTAAGTCATTTAGTCATGAGCTAAGCAATTTTAAAACCCCAAACTCGACTCATTTGCCCACCTCTTTCAACTTCGACTGACTTAGGCATCGGAGGCGCGTGGCTCATACCACACCGGCGTCCAGTTCTTGTTTGTTTTGCAGGTGATTCATCCTCGATCGAATATAAATTCACCGTTGATCTCGAAGACCAAATTTTGGCATCAACAATTGGCGCCGTTTGTGGAGAAGAGTTCATGCTTTGCTCAGAAATAAGTTGCTAACGCTGCTCTTCACCATCGAAGATGAGTACGAGTCCTAATAACCGAGGTTAGGAAGTCAAGTCTGACGACGAGAGACATCCCAGAAGGATAGCTACCAGAGGTGGTACCGAGACAGAACAAGATCTAGAAGTAGGCGGGGTCGTACAGACCACTGTCAAGGAGAGTCCGTCTGATCCGAAGGTAGCCACATTGAAAAAAAGGGAACAAGACATGTCAAAGGCGATAGGAAGACTAACTGAGTTGTTCCAGACACCGCCACCAGTCACTCCGGTGGTCACGAAGCACCAGAAGCGAGCTCTGCCAACGACACAGCCACTTGCTAGAGTGGAACCAATGGTGGAGTTAGAAAGCGTTCGAAAGACACAGCCTCTGCGGAAGAACCGCACCAGGACGGGTAGAGAACATGATGGACTGACCTGGCGGGTACTGTAAGGGAGCCCGACACCACACCTCTGCACGTAGAGATCCGACGAAAGGGAAGGCACCTATGACTGATGGACCGGCCAGGACCGCGAGCGCGAGAGTAAGACCTGTAGAATAATTGACCCTTGGAGGGAATGATCGACATAGAGAACCAATGGAATGCACCCAAGTCACCTCCGAAATGGGGGAGTCTTGATCCCAGTTGAGGTTGGTCAGAAGCCACAACAGATATTCTCGTGGTACGTCGAGTATGTCAAGATCAAGAAGAAAAACTAAACCGATAGAGGTAATGAGCAGTGGAACTGATCAGGGATCCGGTTTAAGAGAGCTGATCAACCTTCGGCGAAGGGCGCTAAGAGATGGAGCAGAGGGCTAGCCCTGGATGGTTGAGTTAAAAAATATCCAAGACCAGCTAGGGTACATGAAGAAAGCACAAGATTAGGATGGACTCGACCTGGATAGCCTTGTGGACCAGGTAGATCCACCCTTTACTGATGAAATAATGTTCGAAGAGGTACCGACCAAGTTCAAGCTACCACGATGAAGGCATATGATGGTTCAAAGGATCCGGTGGAGCACCTAGATACGTTCCGATCATGGATGGAACTCCATGGAGTCTGGGACGCCATTAAGTGTAGGTCATTCTCCTTCACCCTCACCGGAGCTAATCGTAGATGGTTTAGACAATTGAAGCGGAAGTCCATTGCTTCCTTTCGAGAATTGGCAAGAGCTTTCATTACCCAGTTCTTAGGAGGTCGCGACCAGAAGTAGCCAGCCACACACCTGCTTGCAGTGAAACAAGGTAGCTACGAGACACTTCGAGAGTATGTGGCGCGGTTCAACAATGAATCATTGCAAATCGAAGGATATACCGATGGAGTAGCACTGACAGCAATCGTCGTCGGGTTAAAAGATGAAAAGTTTATGTGGTCCCTAAGAAAGAAGGCACCTGCCAGTTAAGTAGAGGTACTGACACGGGTTCAGAAGTACATGAGCGTAGGCGAATTGCTAAAATCTCAGAAAGCTCCTGAAGAGAAGCGCACCAACACCAAACTAGAAAGGCGCGTCGATCGACATGAGCAGGAGCTAATGGAATCTCGAAAAAGATAATTGAATGATAGGTTAGAAAACCAAGACAAATCGGGTCGTCAAGGACTGCTGCCCAGCAAATTTGAAAAATGCACACCTACCGTGGTTCCCTTGGAGCAAATATTGGTGGAAATTAAAGATAAGGAAACTCTCAGGTGGCCCAACAAAATGAAAATAGGGTCGCATAGGAGGAACAAGGAGAAATACTGCTTATTTCACCGAGACCATAGGCATACCACTTCCGAATGCTACGACTTGCATGAAGTCATAAAAGCCCTGATTAAAAAAGGACATCTGAAAAAATATGTGGGCAAAAGACAGAAGTCACCTGAGCGCCCCAGCAAAAGGCAAGACACCAGAAACTCACCACCTCCCCAAGAGATCCGAACCATCATGGGTGGACCTGCAGGGGCAACTCCAATAGAAAACGAAATGCAAGTGCAAAGCAAGCTCATAAAGTGCCCGAATGTGAAGTAATAAGAATAATGGCCGCAGCTGACGATGACATAAACTTTTCGAATGAGAATGCAAAGTGGGTACACCAGCCTCACAACGATGCCCTGGTGATCTCGTTGGTTATATCTAACATCAAGGTTCGGAGAATACTGGTTGATGGGGGTAGCTCAGCTGACATACTCTCACTGCAAGCATTCGACACAATGAGGATAGGGCGAGACAAATTGTCTCTTTGTTCGACACCGCTGGTAGGGTTCGGAGGCAGCATCGTATATCCAGAAGGAAACATCGAGCTCCCGGTCACCTTTGGTGAGGATGAGAATATTGTCTTGACTTTTGTAAAGTTTTTGGTGGTAGATGACAGATCGTCCTACAATGCAATACTCGGACGTCCATCACTGCACGAACTGCGAGCCATTCCGTCTACATACCATCAGATAATGAAGTTTCCAACCTTCACAGGGGTAGGCAAGGTCAGTGGTGAACAACAGGTTTCCCGAGAATGCTATCACACTACTTTAAGAAGCGTGCCCGACACATCAGAAGTAAAAATGGTCACCACCTATCCAGTAGACGTTTTGACACCAGGACAGGCTACACCCACCTAACCAGGTGCGGACCTAAAGGGGCTGAAACACTCGAAATAGAAATAGAACTCAGCATCCAGCTAGAGGGTATGAGTTGAGTAGAGGAGAACCATCCGAGCAGTTGGAGACCATAACCCTACAGAACGAAGGTCAAGAGGTAAAGATCGGAACAAACTTAGACGCAGCTCAGTGGGATAAACTGGTGTCCTTCCTTAGACAGAATGCATATGTGTTTGCTTGGACGACCGAAGACATGCTCGGGGTTGACCCAAAGGTGATGTCCCACTGACTGAATATCGATAGGGATTGCAAACCAGTAAAATAAAAGCGACGAGCCTTCAACCATGCCAGGAACGAAGTCATCGCTGAGCAAGTCAGTGAGTTACTGCACAAACGATTTATCAGAGAAGTACACGAAGGGATGTGCGGGAACCATTCAGGGGCCCGATCCTTAGCCAGGAAAATAAACCGATAAGGCTACTTTTGGCCAACATTAGTTAGAGATGCAAGACGATTCACACAAGCATGCAAAAAATGTCAGCGCTTTGTTGCAATCCCGCACTAGTCACCAGAAAATCTTACCAGCATGGTCCGGCCATGGCCCTTCGCTCAATAGAGAATCGACTTGATTGGATCACTACCACAAGCTAAGGGTCAAATCAAGTTTGCAGTAGTGGCTGTAGATTACTTCACCAAGTGGGCCGAAGCAGAAGCACTAGCCACCTTCACTGAGAAGAAAATTACTGACTTCGTTTGAAGATGCATCATCTGCAGGTTCGGAATTCCCCACACTCTGATAACAGATAATGGCAAGCAGTTCGACAATGCCGCGTTCCAAAAATTTTGTCAATAGTTGAACATAAGCCACCACTTCTCATCACTAGCCTACCCTCAAGCAAACGGGCAGGTAGAAGCAGTCAACAAGATCATAAAAAAGAACTTGAAAACCAAGCTGGAAACCTTCAAAGGCACTTGGGTTGACGAACTCCCAGGAGTCCTATGGGCATAAAGAACAACGCCTAGGACCTCGACAGGCAAAACACCGTTCTCCCTTACATACGGGGTCGAAGCCATAATCCCAGCCGAGATCGGCATCCCTTCACCTCGAACAAAATTCTATAACTCGAGTCAGAACGATCAAGAGTTGCAGCTGAGCCTGAACCTGTTAGAGGAGCGAAGAGAAGCGACACGGATCCGCGTGGCTGAGTACAAAAACTGGGTTGCCAGGTACTACGACTCAAAAGTGAAGATCAGACGCTTCAAAGAAGGTGACCTGGTACTAAGGAAAGTCATGCCAAATCCTAGGAACCCCAGTGATGGTTCAATGGGCCAAAATTAGGAAGGGCCGTATATGATTACAAAAATTCTACGCCAAGACACCTACTACCTCCAAACGTTAGATGGTGCAGCGATACTACATCCATGGCATGCTGAGCATCTCAAGAAATACTACCAATAACATAGCAAACCTGGACAGTTAACTTAGACTACAATTGTTATTTTGATTCTTTAGTTAATAGGAGTTGATGTTTTTCTTTCATAAAACGTTCCCAGATTAATTTGACATGTTGTTTCATTATTACTTTTCAACACAATTCAAGTCATTTCTACTGCTACTATGTATGTTTAAGCACAATTATCTTGAATGGGGGCAACGAGGTGGATAAGGCCGAAGTGGCTATCCAAGCTCAGTGAAGAAGGTAAGGCCAACTAGGCTACCTACGTGGATAAGGCCAAAGTGGCTATCCAAGCTCAGTGAAGAAGGTAAGGCCAACTAGGCTACCTAGGATAAGGTCAAAATGACTATCCAAAATTCAACCAAGAAGGTAAGGCCAGCTAGGTTACTTAGGGGATAAGGTCAAAATGATTATCCTAAATTCAACCAAGAAGGTAAGGCCAGCTAGCCTACCTAGGGGATAAGGTCAAAACGACTATCCAAAATAAACCAAACGGATAAGGCCGAGATGGCTATCCAACAATCATTATCAAAATTCGGCAAAAGAAACATGGTGTTCTTAACTCCAACAAAGTTAACAATAATCCAGGTCACCATGAGTGTACTTGCTAAAAGTCGTCTATTTAAATTCGACAAAAGAGGAAGGATGTTTTCAGTTACAACAATGAAAACAAGCAACCCAGGTCACCTGGTTGACACTTTGGTGACCAAAAACCAGTAATCCAGGTCACCTGGTTGGCACTTTAGTCACAAAAAACAAGCAACCGAGGTCACCTGGTTGGCACTTTGGTGACCAAAACAAGCAACCCAGGTCACCTGGTTGGCACTTTAGTCACAAAAAATAAGCAACCCAGGTCACCTGGTTGGCACTTTGGTGATAAAACACAAGCAACACAGTTCACCTGGTTGGCACTTTAGTCACAAAAAACAAGCAGCCCAGGTCACCTGGTTGGCACTTTAGTCACCAAAAGTCAACCGAAAAAATTAAGCAATATAAGCCACAACCAACCAACTTTGAAGAAGTAATTATGACAATAGAGAAAATTGGAAGATATGGATGAAGAATGGAAGAAATGAAAGCCACTTATAAGAGTTGGAAGTTCACTAGAACACCCAGGTCCACTGGTCAACAAGACTCTGGCAAAAAAGTCAAATACGCCCAACTCAAACGAACCCAAGAACACTCTTAGCCTCAACATAATATTAAAAAGTTGAACATAAGAGGCAACTGTTATGGGCAAAATTAAGCCCGAGGAATTGGGTTACTCAAAGTGAAGTCGGGCCCACGAAAGATGGTCTTAGGATTAGACCGGCCCGGTAGAGTAAGGCCTAAAGAAGTCGACACGAGGTTCAAGGCAAGCACACAGGCCCATCGGGTCGCCAAGGCAAGGCCACGTAGGCCCACTAGGCCATCTAGGCGAGGACACTAAAACCGCCCAGCGCGCGCCACACAGTCCCGCCAGGCTTCCCAGGCGAGGCTACCATGACGCCTAGGCGAGGCCACCAGGACGCCCAGGCGAGGCAACCAGGCCGCTAAGGCGAGGCCACTAGGATGCCTAGGTGAGGCTACCAGGCCGCTAAGGCGAGGCCACAAGGATGCCTAGGCGCGGCCACCAGGATGCCTAAGCGCGGCCACTAGGATGCCTAGGTGAGGCCACCAAGTCACCCAGGCGCGGGCCACACAGGCTGGCCAGGCGAGTCCACTAGGATGCCCAGGCGAGGCCACCAGGATGCCCAGGCGAGGCCACAAGGATGCCCAGGCGAGGCCACCAGGTTGCCCAGGCGAAGCCACCAAGATTCGCCTCCTGCCTAGTCGCCTCCTGCGCGCGTGCCCAACTAGCCACCTCAGGCGGGTCGGGTCAACCCGACCCAGTTTGGCTCATTTTTCTTTTTTGGTCATATCTTACTTGTTTTAGCTCTGATTCGCGCGCCGTTTTCACCAATATTCATCATTTTTCCTTATCTACGACTAGACCCTATTCAGGCTTGGCCCAAGAGGAGATATTTTCCTAAAATAGAAATATTCATCTAAAAAAAGGAACATTTCCATAAATTAAGACTTATTTTTTCTAAAAGTAGTCACCTACTCGCCTCCTATATATATGTAAGTCATTTAGTCATGAGTTAAGCAATTCTAAAACCCTAAACTCGACTCACTTACCCACCTCTTTCAACTTCGACTGACTTAGGCATCGGAGGCGGCGTGGCTCCACCAGTTCTTGTTTGTTTTACAGGTGATTGTCCCCGATCGAATACAAATTCACCGTTGATTTCGAAGACCAAATTTTGGCATCAACAAGCTTGACCTGAGAAAAAGTAATCGGAGCCCCAATTCGACCTAAAAACCGGTCTGGGTAAGTATATATAGATACTCAGTTTATTTATAACTTGTGCAAAAAAGGGTTTTTTTTTTTTTTATCACTATTAGCCTTTACATTAGGACTGATGTGGAAATTTATTCGAAGCACACAAATTGTAAGGATACAAATGATATTTTACCCTAAGCTAATATTATAATAGTTAGTTTCATTAAATACATACATAGGCTTTTTTTTTTCTCTATACAATTACTCTATGTGTGCATCTGATCAACATAAAGAGAGAGTATCAATATAATCTTTTAAACTTGAGGTAATCCCAAGAAAAAGGATAGAATGGTAATTTCAGCGAAGGGCATGGTTGTAATCATGGAAGTGGAAGGTTTTGTAAATGAAATGAGAAAGCCACTTTGAAGCAGCAAAGCAGAGTATAGCCATAGCCATCACAATTCTAGCAGCACCTGATACCAAACTCTGTTTTGTTGCTGCAAAAACTCCAAGTAAAGCAATGGAGATGATTTGTAACCCAACTTCTAGTGCATTTAAACCCTTGTATGCCACACTACAACTGCTGCAGTTCACCACATGAGACCAGTACCTGAAACCGTCCCCCAATCCGACTTTCAGTTTTTTCGGGTATGAATATATCGATGCCGTGAATGAAAAATAAAATATAAAATGAAGTGCAAGAACATGACAGGAAGGGAACTCGGTGGAGATGATGATATGATCCGTGTATGAATGATATTTTTTTTTATACTTGTAAATGTTTGGACCAATTTAGATACACCTCAATTATTCTCATGGAACATATCACCTGGACCCTACAATTATGATCTACGATCTATGTATGAATGATTTGCACATAATGTTTTTTTCTTGTATGAATTTTATTTATTAATTAGTTCTTTTTTTTTTTTTTTTTTGAAGTTAGAGAGAGTTTTTAATATTACCATGTGGGAATGAGGTTCGAAATTAGCCTCTTGATTCGGAATATACGCCTTAACTAGGTGAGCTTTCTCATTGAGCAGTTAGAGGATTGATTCATAGTTGTACTAAAAAGGAGTTATTTATTTATATCTATTAACCACTTTTTAGTGGTTTGTGAGAGAAAAAAGATAAATGTGCGAACTTCGAAAAGGTAGATTATCTGTGAAAATAAGCTATGAAAAGGCAAGAAAAATAAATTAAAAAGTATTTCTCCAAGCATTTTTTTTTCACAGTTATTAGTTTAAAAACAAAATATATTTTTTCAAAATGCCCAACGCAGCACTTGAATCAGACCAGTTTTAAAGAAAAAGGAAAGGATATCTGAAAGGGGTATAAAAGAGGTGTTCATGCCCCTGATTGAAGAGGAAGTTTTTCAAACAACATTAGATAGATTGGCCTAATGGTCAAGAGGGCCTTGGAAAACTAGGGTGTTTGACTGCAGGTGAGATGAGATGAGAGGAGATGTTGATAGGAGAAAAACCTTATTTGGGATGCAGGGAGATGAGATGACAAAAAAACTTTGTTTGGGATGCAGGGAGATGAGAGGAGATGACAGAAAATTATGTTCGTGGTGAAAGATGTTAGGTTTTTTTTTTTTTTTAAATAATAAAATTATTTTCAAATCTTTAGCTATTAACATAAATATGTAAATGTAACCACTATCATAAATAAATTGTAAATAACATAAAATCAATATTATATCACCCTTGAACATATTAATGTTTATATTCAAAAGAAACAAAATTTCAATAATATTATGTACGACCTAATAACCATGAGGTCAAAGTTTCGAATCTCTCACACTTAAATATTCTTGAATTAAAAAATAATAATGAGAAAAAACTTCACACAACAAAAATAAAGTTTGACTAATTTAAAATATTTGTAGGTCATTCATAACTTTTGTTTTCAAGATTTGTTAGAGTTAAATAATAAAAACAAATTTAAAAAATACCAAAATTCTATTTATTAAAAAACAATGAATTAAAAAATAAAAATAAAACTATTGGATGAAACTAGTCTATTATAAAATCTTGATAGCAATTTTTATTTTTATTTTATTTAAAAGAAACTAAAGAATTTCAATAAAATATATTAATTAATATGTAATAATAAATCAAACATCGAAAGTATTTATCTTATTAGTTATTTACACTTTTTAGGGAACCATAAAGACCCTTAAATTTTTTAATTTGTTATTTTTTTGCAAGTAAAAGTGAACTCAATCACACTGTGAAAATATTTATTACATGAGAGTAAGATCGTATCCCTCAAATTTTGAAATTTATAGTTATTATTTTTTATTTTTTGAATACAAAATAGATCTCAATCCCTATATTAACTTATACAAGTCTTGAAACTTATAGTTACTTTTTGTATATACAAGAAAAACTCTCAAAATTATTTATATTAATTTACCAATTTCCAAAAACAATTGTAAATATTCTCCTACTATTATTTTAAAGTGTAGGTTAGTTCTACAAAATTCGAATCTCATTTCTATAATAAATAAAATAAGTTCAATATTATTAAATTTATTGAAAAAAAGTTCATATTTTTAAACCTATGGTAAATTATGAATAAAAATTCAATATGTATAAATTATTTAAATTTATTTGTTGTTTTAATAATAAATTGATGTACATATTGTTAATATTAAAAAGAAACACAATATTGTATAACAATAATTTTTTAATTATAAATTTGTAAATACGATATTTCTAATTTATCTCTAAACTGTTGAAATTTCATAAAATTTAAATTTTTAAGAGATAATATATATCTATTTATCTATTTATTTTAATTTCAAAATTCAAATTTATTTAAATAAATATTTGATATAATAATAATATAATTATTATAATTATATACCGATATATTAATATATTTAAATAATAATAATATTATAACAAAAATATATCAAACATAAAAAAAATAAATAAATAAAACAAGTAAAAAATAAATAAATAAAAAGATGAAAAAATGTTAATAGGAAAAAAAAAAGAAAAAAAAAAAGAGAGGAGATGAGATGAGATGAGGAACAACTTGGGCCAAACAAGGTGTTGAAGCCCAACACCTCATCTCATCCCAAAACAAACACACAAAGGTTATAAGTTCAATTTATGATGACTACCTCACTTAAGATTCTATGAGTTTTCTTGACATCAAAATATTGTAGAATCAAATCGTATGTCCCATAAAAATAGTCGAGATGTGCGTATGATAGTCAAAACTCATAGATATAAAAAAAATAGATGGCAACAAACGTAAATTACATTTTAAGGTCTACCTTATATGCACTTCAACTAAACTCACAAGACAAATTCATTCAAATAAGAAACTTGTAGGATAATTGTTATTTGTTTTTGCCTTTTTCTTTTAATATTTGTGTATGTGAGTGTCCAGCTTATTCGTATCTCGAATATTCTCACGGATATGTCTCACGGGATATATCGTTTAACCCTACAACATTTGGATGTTAAAGAATTATTTTGTAGGTAAGAAGTCACCATAGATTGAACTATCTCAAGACCCTTTTTGACCGCTTGGTCAACCCATGATGGTTGAAACTCGTAGGGTATTAGTGTTGTTATATCTAAGATAGGTAAATCATGGCCACCATATTGAAACCACGACCTCCTCCTAGATATTGAAGTTTCTAATTCATGCATCGAAAATTGAAATGAATGAGTATGCATTTAACACATGGAAGCTGTGAAAAAGAGTTACCTGTCCATCAACTGTTCCCTTGGAGGCGATGGAGGAAGAATGCCGCTGAACTTGCCTCTCCAATCAACATGACCATCTGAATATTTGTTCAACCATCTTCTGAATGCAACCACTTTGGCATCTGACTTGGTTGGCACAAAACAAGCTTTCTGCCAATTTGAAAGACCCACATCCAATAGCTTCCTCTCCTGTAACAATATACTCAAAATAATTAAGCCTCATATTTTCTGTCTTTGTTCCTGTAATTTAATATAGTAAACATTTAACACTAAACAAGCAGGACTCTTGAGGGTAGTACAAGAACAGTTACGCGAAGATTCACATCCCAGAAAAGAGTACTCTTTAATGGTGATGATGAAGTTCTTCAACCGAAAACAGAAATGTAAAAATGAGAAAATCGTAAAAACAATGAAAACGAATTAGGGGCTCATGACATAACATATATTTTCTTTAATTACACTAATGGCATCACCATCACATATGATGATTAATGAGGGTAAGCTTTGAGGTTCATTTCATCATAAAATGAGAGTGGTTCCCTAAGCTTTTGAACCATCCAGGAATTATCAACGAGTTGAAATAATGAACATTGATAGAGAGTAATTACTCAACCATTGGAAAAGTTTTAACTATACATCGAAAAACTAATGGAATGTGCTGAAAATATGATAATCATTACCTCCACATGAAGAAGATACAGATCTGAATCTAAGATAAGATTTTGTCCAACATGGAGGACCCATCTCGGAATAATTCGACCAATCCCTATAGCAAAATTGCTAAGAGATACAAATATTAATCTGCTTCGACCCGGACTAACAGGAATACACATAAATATTAGCAACGCTTTTCTCTGTGATGTGTTTGGCGCCACCTGATACAACCGAAGAACAAATATAAATAATACCCAAGATTCGAGAGAAATAAATCAAGATAATTCTATAACAAACTTTTCACCACCCAAAAAATGTATGCAAAGGAGGTTTCTAGATTTCTCACCGTATTGTTTTCGGTCGATAAGGGAGTTCCATTGTTTTGGCTTTTCGAATTTTTTTTCTTAGAAGGTAGACTAAAAGAAGTGTAAAATACACAAGGTGCAAAAAATTTGCTATTTCCCAGTTCCTGGTTAGTGATGAAACCGCAAACATCCAAGTCTCTCACCACTATTTCAATTGGTTTGCCTCCTTCTCTATCTGCTTTCTCTGTGAAAGATTCCATAGATATTAGCCATCAGATCCAATTTAAAATAGAAAAAGAAATATTAAATAGTTAATTTCCACCCAAAAACACTCATCTGTTATTGGGCTGTTGCCTTCCCATGATCCCATAATGAGCATATGGGACATGTGCTGGGTCCATAAGATTCTCAGTCAAAACCTCATACCTGTAAGTGCAAAAAGACAGAGAGTAGTTGAGTAAACAGAGAGGTTTTATCTACGCCCTTGAGCTCCTTTTTTCATTTCGTCGATGATGTTAATGTTTTTTTTGGATAAGATCAATGTTATTGTTAAGCTATACAGTTTCACCATCTTCGGTTCTGAATTACCAAATGCTCAGTCTTTTACAATGAGATCCACACTTAACAGTAATATTTAATTATGAAGATTAGTCAAGTAGCTGATCCTTTTAAACCGTTCCGTTAAATAGGATCCTTTAGCTTGTAGTGGATCTTCTTCAGTCGAAAAAGAAAAGGAGAAAAAAAAAGAGTGTAGTTTTCCCACGCCACTTAGATATACACATTCCACAACAAGTTCATCAACATACGACACAACTTTCTTCATAACTCCTCTACAACTAGTGTGACGAAGATTGAATAGAATGCAGGCAACTAAAAAATTGAGAATTCATACCCATATGGAAGATCTCTGTTACTGATTAACTTGGCATACGAGGGATCGTCCAATTCGGGGATGTAAGGGGGTTTTCTCTTCACCATAATATCTTTGTACTGGGGATCACTATTTGGCCAAAACCATAACATGTCATTCTGCACAATGCTAGGATAAACAGCAACACATGCCCTTTTGGATGTGTGAACCTGCAATGTATCACAAGAAAATCAGCAAATCTTGTCCAGATATTTACAGTTAATCTAGTAAAGCCTCAATGCTTAAATCTTCTAACTATCTTAGAGTTAAAATATGACTATCTTGGTAGCTTTCTGAATACTGACTGTGACTTTCTACTGTAATATGCCATCAGATTCTGACCAATGAAATAATATGCACTCGTGGCAGTAATATAAAGTGTCATCATGGTTTAGCCTAGTCATCGAGAAAAGGGTTTTGGAGAACTAAGAGGTGATGGGTTTGGGGCCACCTACCTAGAATTAACTTCCTACTAATTACCTTTGCGTCCAATTATAGGATCAGACGGGTGTGCTATGAAAAAAGTCGAGGTGCGCGTAAACTAGCCAAGACACTCGCAGATATAAAAAAAAGAAAAAGCAATAAATAGAAAGTAAAATTCAATTCTGAATCCAAGTTAAATCATTTAGTCAGTTTTTCAAAAGTTTTCCCTATAAGTTCATCACAGAGAATTGATGGAAAATATTAACCAAGAAAATAACACTCCGAGAAGAATCTTGAGAAAAGGATAAGACTGCCAATGAAATACGTCAAAAGCTTGTTAATTTAGTCCTAATACCTTATAGCTAGTCTATGATCATTATGCATACAATTTCCAGCATTCAAGAAAAGTTGTGTTGGTTACAGTAATATTCAATACTTAATGGATCCATTGAGAAGAAAAAGACTATATTTTTCTGATTTGTCATTTACAGAAATGATGATCCTATTCTAAATAAGCACATTTTTCCAAACTATTATAGAACTAAATTATCATGGAACAGTAACCGATGAGAAGATAAGATTCAGTAATGTTCAGTTCACTTGAGTAGAAAGCAGTAAATGATAGGCTAATTATAAATTTATTGTCGTGTCGAGCTTTAAAATGTTTCCTAAATTTTGAAGTGTCTGGTTCTAGGCGTTATCTCTACTATGAACATTGTTAACTAAATTTAAGTAATGAAACAGCATAACTATTGGATAAGCATCGACTGGTTGAGCATGAAGTAACAAATCGCAGTAGACAACTGAACAAAATAAAGTGGTAGCAACTAGCAAACAGCATTTGAAATCTCTTTTGCTTAGTAATCTGGTCAAATTTACAACTGAAGTTAATTTGTTATTTGTTATATTGGCATTCTTTTTATTGCTTAAATTATGTCAAAACAATTAGTGCTGATCCAATAATCATATCAGATCACCAATAGAGACAAAACAGAATCACAATTCAAATTGGATGTAATCAAAACTCTTTCAAAGTTCAACATTAATAGATACAAATTCAAGCAGAGACAAAACAGAATCACAATCCAAATTCAAATATGTAATCAAAACTCTTACAAAAAAAAAAGTTCAACAGTAATAGATGTTATGAATAAATTGAACAACAATCAAGAATTAAAGAAAAACGCAAGAAATCACATTGCGTTAGCTGCGTCCACAAGTAATGGAGAGAAACTGTTTTATTTAAGAAATAAGGATACAAATGTTTGGTCAACCGAGATTAGGATTTAAAGAGAGTTTAAATAGTGGACTCTCGTAAAATACTAATACAACATATAACCCTAAATACATAAAAGCACAATACCAAAGGATAAACCCAAATGCATATTTCAACTAGGTGAACAGTGACATGAACCCTGCTCGCTGAATGGATAGCGAGACCCCAACTAAGTTATCCTAGTGCAACATAATTCAAGGCATAGCGAAACCTCCTACTAAGCAATCTACTAAGAAATCATAGTGTAACATAGTTCAAAGGGATTTCAACACATACAACAGTAAAGTCCAATCTAAAACACAAACGTTCAATTCACAAGGGAAAAACGGTAAGAATCCTTACCGGAGGGCCGTCGGCGGGCGCCTGAGGGATGAACTTACAATCACCGGAGCCACTAAAACACCAACCATGATAAACACATTGCAATCTCCCCCATTGGTCAATTCGTCCCTCCGACAACGGAGCCAATCTATGAGGACACAAATCCTCGAACACCTTCCACGCACTCTCATTCTTATCCCACCACACCACCACATCGATCCCCATTACCGTTTTCCCATGCGGCGCTCTCTTGTCTAGGTCACAAATCGGCATTACCGGATACCACTGCGAATACCAATCAAATGTCTCATCATCTCGCCGTTCATGCAAACCCTCAAACTCGAACGGACTCGCCGATTCTTCTTCCGTTGAAATGGTGGATGATGTGCTCGCACAGAGCTTGAATCTTCGCCTATTTGTGGAAATCGATGAAGAAGACGACGAGGTCAATAGATAAATCTGCAGAAACGGCTTTGGAAATTTGGATTTGTTGAGTTTGGCAGTCAAATGGAGTGGAGCAGAAGAAAGTTTCAGAACGTCCATGGCGGAAGCTTGGATTGTGAATGGAGAAATTGGAATTTATTGTTTCATTGTTTCTAGAAAAAAGAAAATGGGTTTGGATTTGAGAATTTTGTTGTAACCATGAATTGTCCAACAAAATTTATGGGCAGAGCCGCAGAAGATTGAAGAAAAAGAAATTGGATTGGACTTTTTAATTTCATATATATATATGTGTGTGGTGTCGCAAATTTTTTATTTTTATTGAGTATATATTAGGAGGAAGAGATAAATAACGATTTTTTAGATCAAATTTGTAACGTGTTAAACTTCCTTTACAATCAAATAATAAAATTAATGTGCTATTATGCATTCAAAAATTTTAGAATCTAATAATATCGCATATAATAATGTAGGTAGTACTTGTCTTTTATTAATATTGAGTCAATTATTTATTTAGTTTAGTTTGACAAAAAAATGTGATTAAACAGTTTAAAAGAAAATTAAAAAACTACAGCTTCCTTTGGCACATGGACCGCATGGATGTATTTGATCGTGGGAATTTGTACTCAAAATTATTTTAATGAATTAAAAAAAGAATTAATCTATACCATTTGGTTAGATTTCAACTTTGATTCCTATTTTAAAAAATCAAATATTTTTACATTTTAATTTTTGAAAAAAACAATTTTAGTGAAATAACATAATATCTACTAAGATGATACCTAAGTTCATTTTAAAATCTAGTAAGTTGATGATGTGCTGTTATAATACTAGCATAGATTTTATTTCTAAAATAAAATAAGTATAATGGATGACACTGTCAACTCTTTACATTGTTAAATGAAATTAATAGGATGATCTTTCATCTTCTAAAAATTAAATTAAAAATAAGAACGAGATTCTTTAGTATATTGTCTAAAAGTGTATTGAGCTCTTTGTTTCTTATCGTCCCTTTCATCGTCTCACAACTAGGGAACATTCTTCTACCAAATCCTCTCTTTTGAATGTTTAAATCCAATGAATCACCAAGAAAGCTTCTTCCCAATTTTAAACAAGCCTTGCAATGGGAACAGCCTTCTTCTCGCCCTCTTTTTTTCTATTAGAAATCAAATCCATGTAAGTATCTTAATAATACTTCATCAATCTATCAAATTTTACAATTAACCTTATCCTCATCCTAGTTAGTATTGTCAGTAAAGAGCAACTCAGCAGTTCAGAATACGGACTCTAAATGCATGCTTCCTTGAAAGATCGTTAGTTTGAGGTCGATGAGGAGTGCTTAAACTAAAATACCTTTTGAAGTATCTCGTGCCATAGTCTAGGGACGGACCAGTGGTATTTCGGATATAGGGGAGCGAAAATCCGATTTCTCGGTTATAAAAAAAAAAAAAAATCATCTTACTTAGTATTATGCTATCTTAAGAATTAAAATTGAGCATTATTGAAATGTTAAACATAAAAACGTTTGATTTTGAAACATAGGGACCAAAATGAGATTCAAACAAAAAAGTAAACACTAAAAAAGTAATAATTAATTTCAATCTTGAAAATCAGTATTTGGCCTCTCTTCTTTTTGTTAGATAGTGTAAACATCCATCTTAATTGATGAGATGAGTAATTATAGGATATGGTGTGGAATGCTTTGATGATTTTCCACTTTTTCTAGGTGGAACAATTCTGGGAGTAGTCCACCTATATTAATTTTTCTTCACTTCTAACTTTTTTTACCCCCAACGTGTAGCCATCATCCTCTCCAATATTCTTTTCTTCTCTCCATTCTCACGTGAAACGAAATAGTTCTTCATTAATCTAAAAAAAAAGTTAAATTACTATAATTTGGAAAAAAAAAAATCTAAATAGTGTTTGGACGAGATTTTGATTGAAGAGTTATTTTGAGTAATTAGAAATTGAGAGTGTAGTAAAAAAAAAAAACTACTTTGAATGCGATTTTTATGTAGAGTTAGAGACAATAACTTGTTTGGATGCGAATTTAAAATGAGTAGTTAAAAAATGAATGATTAGAAATGAGTGGATAAAATTAATTATTTTGAGAGATGAGAATGAATAATTAGAAAATAAAGAGTTATTTTGATTAGTTATAAGTGAAGGATCAAGAAATGGGAGATTATTTTGAATAATAAAATATGAAATTGGAGCGGATAGTCACTTTTAAGAAAATAATTACAAATCTATACATATTTTAGATTATTTGTATGTCTATTTTTTGTTTTAATTTTAATTAATAATATTTTTCTATAGTGCCATTCTACCCTTTTCCTTCCTCACATTTTGTCGCCATTATTTTTTTATGAGAGCAGCTGTACCCCTCACATTCTGCCCCTGATATTTTTATTTTTTTTTAATATTTACTTGTTTGTAACAACACTACATGAGTGCAGTTGTGGCTACACCCAAACTGCTCTTTTTTTTTTTATTATTATTATTTTTTTCAAATAGCCGCTTTTGATTGAGTGGCTATGATGGCCACATGGTGAACTTCCAATACTCCATGTGCCACCAATTTATAAGTTTTTTTTAGAATGCTTTCCCTTTTTTTAACTTTTTTTTTTTTTTTTTTGGAAAAGCAAACCTTAGTTGTTGAACTTTTTAACTTATTTTTATTATTTATTTCAGTAATTTCTTTTTAAAAAAAATTTAATTACGTTGATACGTTCTTTAAAAATTTTATGATTTTCATTACTTTCGTTATTCTTTTGAAACTTTGTTTTTACTTCATTCTTTTTTTTATATTCGATTAAGTGAATTTCGATTTTTTGGATTTCATTCTCCAAATATTAAATTGTCTAAAATTTTATTAAGGTTGCATTAGATATTTTTGGAGAGCAAAATTATAATGGTTTCTTCTATAATTTAATCATTATACGACTATTTGTTCCTTCGTTCTTCATCTTTTTTCTAAAAATACGATCACCTAAAAAAATAGCAAAAAGAGTCATGGTATTAACAAGTATTGTCACAATTTTTTTCTTCATAATATTATATTAATGAATATTTATAATACAACATTAAACCATATTAATGATTATGAACGTAAATATTTTAGAATTTATATACGTTTGTAATTAAGTTGTGAGAAAGAATATAATTTTATTTTTAAAAAAATTACACCACTTATACATAATATGATCAATAACCACAAAAAATGTATCCATGAATCCTTTCTTATATTAAAATTTTGTGTATTAATAAATAAATACATTTTAAATTTTAACCAAAACTTTTATAATCTAATAATCATTAGGCTATTGTTCATTCATTTTTTTTATTTAAAAATACGGCTGTTTAAAAAAAAAAATTTAAAAAACTTTATTGGTAGTAATGAGTATTTCACATAATTTTCTTATAATATTGGTATTAATGAATTTTTATAATACTGTATTAATATATTTTAATAATCATGACTCTAAATATTTTAGAATTTGTCCACATTTGAAATTAAGTTTGTGAGAAGAGCTCGTCTAATACAGTATTATTTATTATTAATACTCATTAATGTAGTATTATTTATTATTAATATAATATTGTGAATTATTAATCCAATATTGTGGATTACTAATACCGTATTATTATTAATATCTAAACTGTGTTATTTTTTATAAAGTAACCATATTTATAATTATTTTCTGAATTTGAATAATCTTGTAAATTTCTCAAAATAATATCCATAAATATTTATTTATTTAAAACATGTATTTATTTATTCATACATAATTAATCCATAAATTCAGTGATTCATAATTAATCCAGGATTAATACATAATTAATCCTAAAATAATATCCATAAATAACATGATCATACCAAAAAAACGTGAGTAATCCATAAACTCAGTGATTCATATCTATTTGAACCCTATATTTATTTATTAGGGAAATTGTATTGGATGAGTTGTATTAATACTCATTAATTCAATATAATGTATTGTTAATACATTATTATAAGAAAGTACGTGATAATATTGATTAATACCAATGACTATAGTTGTTATTTAAAAAAAAAGTGACTATATTTGTAATTATTTTCTAATTTTGACTAAACTGTAAGATTCCTTAATTATTAATAGAGGTGTAAAGATTTTATAAAATCATTCTCACATTTTTTTCACACATTTTATGAAGTATTAATGTATCAAGCTTTGACATTGTATTCACAAAATTATTGTTAAATAATTAATAAATAATACAAATAAATATAAAGTTTGATAAATTAATACTTATATGAGATAAATACATAAAAATATAAAAGATATATTAGTCGTGAAATACGATACTAATTCAGTATTTAACCGAAGGTACTTGTAAATAACATAATCAATAGCACAAAAACAACAATAATCCATAAACTCCTTTTTATTTGAAACTCATATTTATTTATTAATACATAGTTAAACATTTATTTTGAAAAAATAAAAATAACAACCTAAAAATATCCTCTATCAAACTAAAAAATGGAAGGAAAACATTTCAATAAAATCTCATGATGTGAGGAGATTTTTAAGGGAACAATTAGGCAATGGCAAATTAGGCGGGAGTGAAAAAAGTCTGAGTTTCGTTTTTTTAAATGTTAATTTATTGTTGGATGATATTTATGTCTTTTGACTATGAAAAGAAAATTATATTAAAAGCGGTGGATTTCTTTTTGCTAAACTTTTTAAATGTGAACATGTTTGCCAATTGTTTTCTCCTGAAAGCCTTAACCTGCTAAAAGTCCAAATAAAAATAAGAAATTATTTTTGAATAGTTACAAAAAAATTCAAATTTTCAAAAAAGGAATTAATAAATACACGATCTAAATGCTCCTTATATACGGCAAACAAACATGTCGTAAAATTTCTACTTTATTTTAAATTTACCATTTAGTCTCCGAATAATGTCACATATAATGAAGTATATGCCAAATAGTTATCTATAAGTGAATGAATTGGTTTTTTGCATTTATTTCTTTTGACAATGTAAATTAAATAGCCGAATAAATAACAAAAATGTGTTATTTTTTACGATGTACATTAAAAAGCAGATAGAATACGAAAAATATTTGTACTAAAAAAAAACGAAAAATATTAAAAATTAACGTTTTAATGTAGCTTTTGAGAAATGGACAACACCATTTTTCATCTATTAAACTCACATATTTTAACTTAGCTTTTGAGAAACGGACAACACCATTTTCATCCAATAAACTATTTAACTCACATCATTTAGCAAACAAAAGATAATTTCATTTATACATAGATAAGTAACTATTATTTCTTTAATATGTTGATGGGTTACCTGCAAAAAAAAAAAAAAAAAGTATTTATATGTTTTATTATCTACCATAAGTACAAAAAAGTTAACGTGGTTAAGTAAAGTGAACTCTTTTTTTTTTTTTTTTTTTTTTTTTTTTTTTTTACTTAACAATATTTAAAAGTAATAAAAAAGAAATTAAACTCATAACATTTTGATTAATATGACACATTTTTATTATTTTTATCATTATTATTATTATTATTATTATTATTATTATTATTTTGAGTACAAGTTGGAAAAAGGAGATTGCAAACTCTACAAATAAAGTATTATTATTTTCAAATAAATGAGAGTTAAATACCAGTTTTTGGAATCGAACTGAATTTGTAACCATGATAGATTACCAGCAAACAATGAAATCATGAGCCTATATTGTATGGTAGTTGAGTTATGATCCTAAAAGTTTACTACTTTAAAATCTTCATTAATACATAGCACTGGATTTCTAATAATTAAGCCTTCCCCCGTAACTATTAATTACTAGCTTAATTTCTAATAATTGAGCTTTCTTTTCCTCCCTATTATTAACTTTTGCTATTTTTCTCAAAAAAAAAAGAAGCTATTATTTTCAAATGCATTAATTATTTTAGCCTATACTTAGATTTGAAGTGTTTGAAGTATAAATACTGGAAAAGTTTCATTCTAATCTTTGAATATTGAAATTGTTCCAAAAATATACTTGAAGATTTGTTTTTCTTTAAAATGATAGATAAAAACTACCACGACAATTAATTTGTAAAATTGGAAGATATACATAGTGCACGATCATTCATGTAAAAAAAAAAAGAGGAGAGATTGAAATCTTTATCCTTATAGTTGAAAGTAATGTCATAATAAATGTATGTTCAAGTGTAGACCGGGGCATGTTTGGATGGAGGGAAGGACGATTGAATAATTTGAATATAATGTTTGAATTAGTGATTTGAATGGTGTGATATTTGAATGAGTGGTTATACGAAAATCATGTTTGAATAAAATTATTTGAAATGGGAGTTGTAGAAAAAAAGTTGGATAATAGTGTTTGAATGAATAATTACATCAAAACTTAAAAGGAGTTATAGGAAAAGAAAGGTCGTTTCTTAGGAGAGGCCGAACGAAAAGTGTTATTTTGAAGAATATAGTAAAAAAACTTTGTTAGAATAAGAGTGGTGGGAATGTATGGTTAAAAGAAAGTTTTTTTTACTCTAAACAAATAACTTTTAACACACATTTCTTTCACATCTCTTTCTTAAAAAAAAAAAAAAAAAAAAAAAAAAAAATCAACAACATTAGGTTGTTAGTATGAAATACATGCTTGTAGTACTTAAAAGAATAATTTATTTATGCTTTTCATTTTTATACTAGGTGAAAATGTCAATTTATGCAAGTCCTCAAAATATTATTTTAGAACAACTCAAAAATTGAATGTTCATTTTCCTATTTTATGAAAATCAAATAAATAATAAAAACAGTGCAAAACTACTTTTTTGTTATCGAAAATTAAGGTTACAAGCATGAGTTTTTTTTATCTCAATTATAACGTGAGTTCTTTTTTTAAGTTAACGACAATATTTTGATGAACTTACAACTTCTCTTCATTACGGATATATTAATTATGGTTAAGCTAAATTTATTTTACCATCAACATTAGTCGGAAAACTTCTTTTATTTTGGGATCTACATGTTTTTGTTTTTTAAAATTAAATATACAAGTAAATAATATAATAAATCAAGAGAAAATAGGCATGATGTTTTAGAAACATTTTTTTTTTAATAATAGAAACATAGAACTTGAATTTATGAATGATTTAAAATGAGTATTTACTAACTATTCTAAAAAAAATCACATTCAAACGAATTTTTATAATTACTCAAAACAATTTATTATTTTTACTATTAAAAATAACTTGTCATTTTTAATTATTTATTTCTAACTATTCAAAATTACTTTTTATTTCTAATCATTAATTTCAAACTACCCAAAACAAGTTATTTTCAACTACTCGTTTGTAATCATTATTTTTTAACTACTAAAAACTAATTATTCATTTCAAATTGATATCTAAACAAATTATTGTTTCTAAGTTCTCCACATAAAAACCACAATCAAACAAATTCTTTGACTATAACTCTCAATTTTTAACTAATTAAAATAATTCCTCATCCAAACAACACCTCCAAAGCTCATCTTTTTTTCCTTACATTTTTTCATGAAAAAAACTTCGTTACAATTATTTTTTTTAAAATAAAAAAATTGGAGTTTAGCTCTGTTCCGGAAAAATAATCATCCCAAAAAACGTAACCCACCCGATTAAAAAAGAAAATCTCCAAATTAATCTGAAAACTCATCCATGGAGTGAAAATTGAGATATAATTGTGAAGAAAGAAACAAAGAATCTTGAGATTGCGAAAGAACAAAGTGAAGAAATGAGCATATCCCAAAACCCTCAGCCTCAAACAACCGCCATGGCCGAAGCACAAAGAAAGCTTGGATCGAAGGAATTACAAATCGCAAAGAAATTCCTATTTGCGATCGCAGCAAACTTCAGAGGCGGCGATTTCAAGTGCAGATTTCAAATCAAAGATCGAAACCAAATCCTTCGGTGTATAAAAATCGCAGAGAAGGCCTCGATCGAAATCGCAGCGAAGAGAAAAGAAATTGGAAAAAATGACCGAATCGAACGCATCGGCGATGAATTCTTCGACAAAAAATTATCAGGATTTTGAGCCTCGATTTGAATGGCTTCATCATCCTGATTCTCATGTTCTTATCGTCCATCTTCTAGGTTTGTTAAAAGTTTTTCTTTTTTTTTAATCTCTCCTTCTGCGCGTTTTTGCGATTCGAAAATCTGGAACCGCTTGGTTTCTTACAACCATCAAATACCATTTTCAAATTTTATCAAATTATAGATTTACTATATCTATTATAAATAATAAAAAATAAATGGAAAGAAATTTTATGAATATCTAAATTAAAAAAAAAAAAAAAATCAAATATAATAAAATTTTTCATGAATGGATGGTTTCAATAAGTTAAATGGATTATAAATAATATGTCAAATTCATTGAGAACATTGAAAATTGAAATGTTTGGCTATGTAGGATATATTTTAAAATTTTCCAAAAATAAGAATACATAAATTTTCATAATGGAAATTAAATTCTAATTTTTTAAATAATAATATACTTACAAATCTTCATAAATTTTCAAAATTTTAATAATCACTTACAAATGTTGAAAGTAAAAAGTCAAACTTACATTTTTCTTTAAACAAATTTCCGTAATTTATAAATTTATAAATTTATAAAGTTAAGTTAAAATTTAATTTTATGATTTTAAAAGTAAAAATTATTCAATAATTTATTTTTTAAAAAAATAGTTTTTATAATTTTAAAAACTAAAATTTAATCCATATAATTTGATAAAAAAAATTAAAAAATAGTTTTTATTTATTTTTATTTTTTTGAAAAAAAGAGTTTTTATTGTTCACCAAGTTAATAATTATAAAAAAAAAACCTTTATAATCCCTAAATTTGGAATGTAATTTCTATTTGGCACTTATATTTTAAAATTAAACATTTTTATTTTTAACAGACATTTATTCTATTTTAGTTCGATAACAAAATAGCTAGTTAGCTAACAAAAAATTTCTTAAATTGATAATTAGTCTAATTTTAAATTTTAATATATCGATAAAAAAAGATTTATTTTAATACAAATTTAAATTTAAAAAAAAAAAGCGATCATAGAACTAAATTTAAAAAACATATTGAGACTAAAATTAAGGATTACTAAAATGAAAGTTAAAATGCTTCTTAAAAAAAATAATTATGTATTAACTAACTAATTGGACAAAACATTATTTTTTAGTACAAATTAGAGGAATGTGAACCAAGAAATCCTACCTCACATCATTTATACATTGAGATAATTATCCGCTTTTTTTAGATTTGATGAAATAATAAAGATTAAAGTCTAATTAATTAAAACAATAATTAAATTATAACTTTTAAAATGATTGGATCTCAAAAAAGAAAAAAAAAATTAATTGATTGAATTAATCTACAAAATATAGTAAATGAGAAGAATTTGGGTGCATCCCAAAGTATACCTCCACCATGATGTCACCCGTGATGGACCCTAAATTTATAAGAGAAATATTTACATCATGTTCGAACATGATATATAAAATAATGCACACGTATGTGATCTAATATAAGTTACAATCTATTTTTGTTTATTTATTTTTTCTATTTTTTAAATTTAAAATCAAATAAATTGTGGCTAACCACGTAAATATATAATAGTCAGAAATGATGTAAATATTCCTCGGTTTTTAATTTGGCCAAAAAATAATTTAAATTCATTGTTTTTGGCCTTTACATTTTTATGCTGCAGACATCTTCTTATTCATCTCTGAGCTTTCTTGTTGCACAGGTTTCAGAAGCAACCAACTGAAAGTTCAAGTTACATCCACCGGAAAGTTGAGAGTCACCGGCGAACGGAGGCTGGGCAGTGGCAAATGGCTCCGTTTCCACAAGGAAATCGATGTCCCCGCCGACGCTGACACCGACAAGATCTCCGCCAAGTTGGAGGAAAGCATCCTCTACGCCAAACTCCTCAAAAAATCCGCCGCCGCCGCCGTCTCTTCCACCACCCCACCGGCGCAACAACCAAATCCCACCACACAATCCCAACCGCCGCCCGCCGCCACCGCAAAACCCAAGGTCGATCCTCTAAAACCCACCATCGACCCACCAACTGTTCGACCAAATGCTCCCGAGAGACCTCAAAAACCAACCGAGAATCCAATGGCCGACCCACAAACTGTTCGAAAAAATAGCCCACAGAGCCGAAATGAGAAAGCTCAAGCACAGGCAAGTGGGAAGCAAATCCCTCCTGCCCAAAAGCCAGTGGAGAAACTAGAGAAACAAACAGAGGAGGAGAAGGGAAAAGCACACACAACACTGAAGGAAGCTTTGAAGAAGACAAGAGGAGAGGAAAATGGGTCAAAAGTGGGGGAGCAGGAAGAGGGCAGCCATGGGAGGGAAGAGAAGGAAGATGGAGTTGCAGAGAGGAGAAGGGGGAGGAAAATGAGGAGGATGAGTGAGGAAATGGTGGAAGAGAGTGGAATGTGGGGAAGAGGAGAAGGGTACAAAAGGGTAATTGATGGGATGGTGAAGGAGTTGAGGACAAATATGGTAACTTTGGTTTTGGGGGTTGCTGTTTTTGTAATTGTGTATTTCAATGCTACAAAGAAAGGTCATTATGTGGAGGAAGAGTTGTGAAGAAGGTATGTAATGTATGGAGGTCTTGTTTATGACTGGGCAATGGAAATGTGTGAAATTTGATTATTCAAATCAAAAGGATGAAATAAAATTGTTATATTTACAATTACTTACTATTATTCTCAATATTATAATTTTTAATTCAAGATTATGCTTGCCTAAGGTTTAACACACACACAAAAAAGAAAGAAAGAAAAAAAAAAGACTGCTCACTTCTCACTCCAAATGTTTGGAGTATTATTTTTTTTGTTCTCAGCACACCTTGATTATTGTCGCCTAACTCGATAAATTATGTCCATAATTTCTTAGTTCTTCAAAATACTTTTGACTACTGGTGATGTTAAGTCCAATCATTATTAAACTCTAATTTTCTCAGTATCATAGGGATTAAATCCAACTTCCTTTAAACAGCAGGCACCATTTTTTTTTCTTTCTAAAACCACATTAATTCTCAAACTCACCTTGGCACTGGCCACAGCTGTGAGCGAAGGAGCCTGGAAGTAGTAACCATGTTGAGGAATGGAGTTTCCAGAGCTTCCCCTCTCCACAATACTTAACAAGAGCTATAATTAAGCAACATTGCAAAAATATATCCTCCCTCTCACATAAACGCCCTTTAACAAACATGCTACCTTGATCAAGTGATCTACACAAAATCACGGCACCCACGACCTCCCGAATTACAAACCTCGACCGTCACGTATTTACCTCACTTTTCCTTACGTGTTTATATACTTTCGTTATTTGGGGTCTATCTGTTGAATTCAAAAAATATGTGGCAAACTGTGCGCATTATTGAAATGTCAGCATGCTCATGAAGAGTAGTTTTATTCATACAAGCTGAAACAAAAGGCTCTCCAAAGAAATCTTACAAGTTTCAGTGATTATTATAGCAGAACATTGTATTTTTTTTTAATGAGAACATGAGCACCCAGGTTCCTTTGCACCTTCAGAAGCCCGCTTATAACTCTGCTCCCAAATGTTTGTTGGTGTTGCATCTGCATGAGGAACATGACTAGAATGTTTCTCTCTCTGTCCCCTTTGATCTGCTTCAATGCATGTTTAAGGCTTGGCAATAAGGCTTCCATGCACTCCGCCGCCGCGTTAGGATTACTAGGCATGTTGATAATCTGAACAGATAATATGAGAGAAAACAATATCATTGTGTACTCGAGATAAGTAGGAATAGATTAAGAACTTTATGTTATAGGGAGTACAAATTCATATAAATATAATTTTGAATGCAGTGTTAAGTTGTCCACAAGGAGTCTGGTAGCGATGAGATAAAAAGCTGTTTGCAAAATATTTAGTTGAAAAGGATTAAAGAATTTTTTTAGGTGTTGACACATCTATTGGCTATTTTAGTTGGAATTAAACCAATTTGATTGAGATATTTAAAGGATTTTCTGGGCTTATATTGGTTTACCCTCTTTCGACTCTTTATATGTAACTATGATTATATAATTAGTAACACTAATTGGAGCACTTTTTTTCCGTGTTCTAGCAACTTCTCGCTGGTTCAATGAAAAGTTACAGTTTCTCCTCAAAGGTCATTTCCTCTGAAAATATGAAAAGTTACAGTAAGGCTTTGGCGAAGGTGAAGGCGAGGGTCGATGAGGATGAAGCTGCGAGCGAACGTCTCGCTGGGGCGAAGGGTTCACTGGAGCGAAAATAGAAAGTGAACGCAGCACGGTGGATCGGCTCGGACAAGCGAATGGGCGTGGTCTCGGCTGCGAATAGAATAAGGATCGACGGATCTCGACATCAGGCCACGAAAAACTAATAGAGAATGAGAAGGGAGAAGTACACTCAGTACCCAAACCTTTTTGGAGTGCCCTCTGTCTGAGGATGAAACGCGGAGCTGAAACTACACTCAGTACCCAAACCTTTCTAGAGTGCCGTTCAGAAGCGAGAAGTAAAGCGGGAATCTCAATCAGACACAATCTTTGCTGGCACCCCATGGTACCGAATGATCTGCTTCAAGAATAACTGTGCCCACTGTTCCACGGTATAAGTGATCCTACTGGGAATGAAGTGCGCACTCTTGGTCAAACGGTCAACAACAACCCAGATCTGAGTAAACCCTCTCAGTGTCCTCGGTAACCCAAAAATGTAATGCATAGAGATCTCCTCCCACTTCCACTGAGGCACGATCAGTAGTTGCAACAAACTTGCTGGTTTCTGTCTAGGAGCCTTCACTTGCTGACAAGTGAGACACTGGCTAACAAACTCTGCAATGTCTCTTTTCATGTTGTTCCACCAGAAGGTCTGCTTAAGATCCTGATACATCTTGGTACCCCCTGGTTGCCAAGTAAACAGGGAACTGTGAGCCTCGGTGAGCAACTCAGCTAGCAGTCCAGCATCTGCTGGCACACAAAGGCGTCTTCTAAATCTCAAACCATCATCTGGTGCTACCACAAAATCAAAATCACCGTATGCCTGAACCCTGGCAATCAATCTGCTCAACTCGGGATCACTCAGCTGGCCATCAATGATCCTCTGCCTAATCGGATGTCGGACAGTCAACTAGGCTACCTTGACAGTAACCTCTCCCAACAACACTGCTATACCTGTTCGCTCTAACTCTTTCCACAATGGAAGCAAGAAACTCAACAAGGCTGCAGAATGCGACGTCTTCCTACTCAAGGCATCAGCCACAACATTGGTCTTACCTGGATGGTACAAGATCTCACAGTCGTAGTCCTTTACCAACTCAAGCCATCTTCTCTATCTCATGTTTAACTCCTTTTGAGTGAAGAAGTACTTAAGGCTCTAGTGGTCTATAAACATCTAGATCTTTGCACCGTACAAGTAATGCCTCCAAATTTTCAAAGCAAACAGAACTGCTGCTAACTCCATGTCGTGAGTTGGGTAATTTTTCTCATAAGGCTTTAGCTGACGAGAAGCATAAGCAATTACCTTACGGTGCTGCATCAAAACACAACCCAACCCAAACTTAGAAGCATCACTGTACACAACGAAACCATCTGTTCCCTCCGGAACTAACAACACTGGTGCAGACGTCAGACTGTGCTTTAAAAAAGTAAAACTCTCTTCACAACTGGCATCCCAAAGAAAATTAACAACTTTCCTTGTCAACCGTGTAAGGGGTGCTTCTTTAGTGGAAAAGTCCTTGACGAACCTCCGGTAATAGCCTGTCAAACCCAGAAAGCTGCGAATCTCTACGATCGTGGTCAGTCTGGCCTATGAACTCACTACATCAATTTTAGTGGGGTCCACTCCTATGCCATCTCTAGAGACCATGTGACCAAGGAAGGCCACTTTCTCTAACCAAAAGTCACACTTGGAGAACTTGGCGTACAACTGATTTTCTCTTAATGCTGTCAACACTTGCCTCAGATGCGTGGCATGATCCTCTCTAGTCTTAGAATATATCAAAATATCATCCATGAACACAATGACGAAGCTGTCCAAGAATGTCTTGAACACCCTATCCATCATGTCCATATACGCTGCTGGGGCATTGGTCAGCTTAAAGGACATAACCACAAACTCATAATGACCATACCTCGACCTAAACGCCGTCTTGGGGATGTCTACTTCCCTGATCCTCAACTGATGATAACCAGGCCTCAAATCTATCTTGGAGTACACAGAAGCTCCCTGAAGCTGATCAAACAAATCGTCGATATGAGGCAACGAGTACTTATTCTTCACTGTAACCTTGTTCAACTCTCGGTAATCTATGCAAAGGCGCATTGAACCATCCTTTTTCTTGATAAACAAAACAGGTGCTCCCCATGGGGACATACTAGGGCGGATGAACCCTCTGTCTAACATCTCCTGCAGCTGCACCTTCAACTCTTTCAGCTCTGCTGGTGCCATACGATATGGTGCCTTCGAGATAGGGAAAGTCCCTGGCTCGCGCTCAATAGTGAAGCCAACCTCTCTCTGTGGTGGCTAACCTGGTAACTCCTCAAGAAACACATCTGCAAACTCCTGAATTACTGGCACCCGATCAACAATCAACGAAGGGCGGCTTTTCCCAAACAACCTTGCCAAATAACCCCAAGCTCCTCAAGCTAACAAACGGCGAGCTTTCAAAGCAGAAATCAACGGCAGACACACTCTGCTCTAGACACCACGAAACTTGAAACTCTGCTTCTTGGGCAGCCTGAACATGACTTCTTTCTGGCGGCAGTCAATCATCGCGTGGTTCTCTACTAACCACTCCATACCAAGAATAACATCAAAGCCACTCATAGGCAGAACTATAAGGGTGGCTGCTAACAACTCTCTAGATACCAGGATCCAGCCTTCTCTAACTTTTTCACTAGCAAGCATACTAACTCCCGAAGGAGTTGCAACACACAACTCGAAACCTAAAGGTTCAAGTTCTAAACAGACTTGACTAACAAACAATGCAGAGATAAATGAATGGGTCGAGCCCGAATCAAACAGTACATATGCATAGTGGTCCAAGACAAGTAATGTACCTGTGACAGCTGCATCTGTCATCTCGGTCTTCTGCTGAGTCGTGGCAAACACGCGGCCCTACTGCTGAGTCGGTCTATCATATGTTCCAACCTGTGGGCACACTCTGGCTATGTGCCCCTCCTTACCACACTTGTAACAAGCTCTAGGAAAAGTTCCACACAAGCCGAAGTGAGATTTGTCACAGGTCCGATAATGGGGTGACTGCCTAACTGCACTCTACTGACGACTCTACTGTCGCCCCTGATCTCTGCCCTAGAAACGGCCCTGACGGCTCTGCTGCTGACCTCCCTGCCTAGAAGTCCTAGAGGGCTCAAACTTTCTTTTCTGCCCGGAACTAATTGCGACATTCTAAGCTGCTGTAGTTGGGGTCTTCACTAAAAGGGTACTTTTTATTATAGATCTTGGCCAACGCCACAGTCCTGGTGTAAGTCTCCGGAGCAAGTGCCCTAACATCTTGGGCAACCTCTAACCTGAGTCCCCCAATGAACTTCTTAATTTTTAACTCCTCTGTAGCAATGAGCTCTGGAGCAAAGTAACTGTGCTTAGAGAACCTTTTCTCATAACCGGCAATACTGTCATCACCTTGTTTGAGATTTGCAAAAACCTCTACCATCTCTTGCTGGGCTTTTTCACTAATGTACTGAGTCCTGAAATCAGTTTCGAAGAACTCCCAGGTGGCTGGTGGGGACCCCGCAGGTCTGGCCCCGTGAGTGGACTGCCACCACCAAACAGCTGTCTCTGTCAGAACATGTGCTGCACACCTCGATCATTGCACATCTGGACAACCCATCACTTGAAAAATGTACTCTAGATGTGCCAACCATTTAGCTGCTACCATAGGGTTTTCAGACGCAACAAACTCCCTAGATTTCCACTTAACAAAATTCTTCAGCCACTAACCGCCCTCGACGGCACCCTCGGGAATCTCTGGCTCAACATCATGTTCCTGCTGAGCTGGCTGGGTTGGGGGCAGTCTCTGCCCTACAAGTGGAACTGTGTAAGGACCCGACCTAAAAATGGTCCTAAACCTAGTTCTTACTGGGCATGCATGCATATAAAACATTTAAGACAAGGTAAGTAAATATAAATTCCTTAAAAATTAAAACATTTCATTGTTAAAACAAAATAAGTTCCTGGGCAGTATTTGATTCAACATCCTAAAACAGTTTAAAACATAATATGCAAAATTCCTCCTAAGGACTCCATGTCCAACTACAAGCTGAATAATCAAATAAAGACATAAAAATAGACAGAGTGGCACCGGCAGCTCCCATGATCATACAGCTCCTCCGCTAGCTATCTTAGAGCTGTCCCAAGTTACCTGGTGGAAAAACCACAGAAAATAAGGGTAAGTACAAAGGCATTCAGTAAGAATTCCCAATCGGGGTACTGTATGAAACAACGCATCATCTAACATCCACGTATACAAGCAAACAGTTACCAACACAGAACTCTGGAACGAGATGTCCATAAATCTCCTGGATCATCGGAAGTCTCTAACTCCCGACCTAGTGATCAGCTCAATAACTGATCCTGAACAAAAAACCTTGAGGGTATTTGTAACGGCCCAGTTTTCCATTTCAGTTATCCAGGCATGTTCTGTTGCTTTTTAAGTTGTTCGGTTGGGCCGTTAGGGCAGTTTGGACCTTTAGGGGCATTTTGGTAATCTTTCCTTCAGGGGTAGTCTCGTAATTAACCAGGGTTTCAAGGGCATTCTATTAATTGCAAAGTTTGGGTTTTTACTTCGGTTTCAGGTTTTCAGGGCTAGTGTTACTATTTGAGGAGTTTGGAGCCCTTGTTTGACTAAATGAGAAAAAGGAGAATTAATTGTTAAAAAGGTGTCTTCGCCAGGACTCGAAGCCTGTTGGTTAGAGATTGGAGGTTTTGTTAAAAAGAAGAGAAAAAGGAGAAAAAGCGTCTTCGTTGGGACTTGAAGGCTGGTTGCTAGGGACACGTGGCATTCTCTCGTTAATTCTTCTCATTTGGCCGAGACCTAAAGCACCTAGCCGCTCACACTCCTTCTCCAAATTCAGATTCTTCTTCTCCATCTTCTCCCTTACTGAATTCACCATAGCCAACCTCTATTTCCAAGCTCTCTTCTCCAATTGCCAAGCAAGCCTTTGTTCTTTTCTTGCTGAGAACAAACCATAATCCGCTTCTTCTCCTTTGGCCGAGACATCCACCCCACCTTGTTGTCTTGCCACAAACCCTCACCTTGTCGAGAGGTCTTCTCCTTCTCAACTCCATTGCCAAAATCACCATTGCAACACTTCCTTGTTCTTGATTGACCTAGCCAAGACCACTCCTTGTTCTTGATTGACTAGCTAAGACCACTTCTTGTTCTTGTTGCCTTTCCGAGAGGAGCACTTACTGAAAGACATTCTTGCTGTAAAAACCAAAACCCTAGTCGAGAAGCTTCCATCATTGCTGCAAGCACACCTAGCCGAGAGCCCTTCTTGCAACAAACCAAGCCCTAGCCGCAAGCACCCTAGCAGCTGCCGAGACATCTTCCCCTAGAGCCTTGTCGAGCCTTGTGTTGGCTTTGGGTAACTTTTCTGAGTCTCTTGTTCTTGTAGCTTAGCCATTTAGTTAGTTGTGTTATTAACTGTACTTGTTATTTTTTTGTTTGGGTTAGCTATCTATTGATTCTGCAGCTCAAGGAGCACATTATACTTGTGTGATTTTCTGCGTATTTCCAGGTAAGGATTTCTTACTAGGGTTGTGTGGACCCTGCGAGACTTCTCTGATTGCATTCCTGTTTACTTGTTTTACTGTTACTAGCATGTTTAGTGGATATGAACTTTTATGCTGATCTGTTATGCTAGCATGTTCGACTCTCGTTTTCAAATGTTAGTGCCTGCTAGGTTTGTTCTTCTAGCATGCTTGATTTCCTATTTTTAAGCTCGTAGTACCATGCTAGGGTTATTTCTTGTGAAGCATGTCTGTTTGTTAAGAAACAGGGTTGTGTAATCTTAGATAGAACTGTTAGATTGTCATCATTTAGAGCTGAGAGTGGACCAACGCATGTGTCCCCACCGATCGGGCTGTGAGGATAGATTCCTTACCCCCGGCAGTCGGGTGTGCAGTAGCTACCACACCAGCATAAGCCTAGTCTGTAGCCTGCTAGAGCGGAACCCTGCCAACGGTGTAAGCCTACCTTGGTCGGTTCTTAGCTTCAGGCGTCGGTGGTATTCATGCTACTACAGTCGAGTACCGAGGATCTCGTACTACTGTAGATCAGTGACACCGCTTCCGAGTCTTTAGGCATGCATACCTGGACTGGCGTAGTATGTCCCTAGGCCCCCACATTTACGTAGTTTGCAACAGTATACGGTGTGCGAGCACACCCGTTAGGTGCCGGGCGGAGAGCTCCCTCAGGCTAATGTTTGTGATGACACCCTTTCCTTTCCGAGTTTAGAGCCAGACTTCAGGTACTCTCCCGAATGTCCCAGGACCAGTTTGGAGAGCTGGTCAGGACCAGCTGTTGAGCGGTCACTTGGCTGAGGGTATGAGACCTTCGAGGATATCTTTTAGGATAAGCTTTTGAGTTGATCAATTGGTCGAGGGTAAGAGACCTTCGAAGATATCTATTGGGATCAGTTTTTGAGCTGATCATTAGGTCGAAAGTAAGAGCCTTCCGATGACTCAGGAGTTATATTGACAACTCATTTAAGGGATTCTGGGTTGGTAACTGTTGCATGTTTACTTGGATGTAGATGATTCGTTGTTTTGTACTGTACCCCGGTTGGGGATTCTTACTGAGTGCCTTTGTACTCACCCTTATTTTCTGTCATTTTTCCACCAGGTAACTTGGGACAGCACC
>JBBMKA010000009.1:3630418-3658941 GCA_037833695.1 Sechiopsis laciniata | reverse complement strand
ACTCCCCTCATTGCCAATTGGTTTTGAGGTGGAATCCCATATTCTCTAATATGGTATCAGAGCCCATAAAGCCCAAATAGATATCGGTCCAACAAAAATAAAATTGAGATCCAATTCAAGATTGATGAGCCCAAAAGCGGCATCATCTTGGGGGTTGAGGTGAAACCCATATTCTCTAATAAAATTGAACCCACGATTACCAAAGCACACTTTTACAAAAATTTAAGGATCAAAACAAAATGAATTTGAGTGGACAACAGTGATTATAAAGTAATTAAAAAGGACTAAAAGTGCACCAAAAGAAACTTTCATTTCAAAGAACAGAACTATAGTTCGTTACCGGCGGGCCAGTAGGAGGCGCTTGAGGGATGAATTTGCAGTCACCGGAGCCATTAAAGCACCATCCATGGTAAACGCACTGTAATCTCCCCCACTGATCAATCCTCCCTTCGGACAACGGCGCCAATCGATGAGGACAACTATCATCAAACACCTTCCACGCATTCTCATTCCTGTCCCACCACACCACCAAATCCAACCCTAACACCTTCTTCCCAATCGGCACCTTCTTGTCCAAATCGCAGACCGGCATCACCGGATACCACTCCGAATACCAATCGAACTTCTCCTCCACCGTCTCCAGTCGTTCCGTAGCAACGAGATCGGACGCCACGGCCGCGCGAAGTAATTCGCACTTCCTCGACACATTTGTGCTCGTCGCCGTTGAGAAATTGAAAGACGATCTCAATCTCGGAAGTGGACTCCGATTCGAGACGACGCTGCAGGGCTTGCCGGCTAGGGTTCTGTCGATTGTAGTTGGGATGTGAGATAGATGAGTGGAAGGAATTCTAGCAATCTCCATGGAAAATTAGATGGTTCTTGAAGTTGAAATCAAGGAGTGTAGCTCTGGAAATCAGTGGATTAGATCAAAGTTGCAAAGAAGAAGAGTTGAAGGCGAAAAGTTTGGAGGTTTTTCAGCCATTGAAGGAACTGGAACTGGATAATGTGCTTGGGAATTTTTGCGTTTCAATTTAGCGGGAATGATAATGAAACGGGAAATCCTCATATTGGAAGGGAACTGTATAATTATTATCAGGGTAAAATACCATTTTCGTTAGTGAATTATATAAGTTTTATTTTAGCCTCTCAACTTTTAAAAGTCCAATTTTAGTTCTTCGACTATCATTTTTGTTTAATTTTAGTTTTTCAACTTTCAAAAGTTTAATTTTAATCATTCAATTTACAAAAAAGTTTAAAAATAGTCTTTACTTTAAAAAAAAACTTAACCATAGTTAAAATTTATGAGTTGGCAAATTAATAATAACAAAATAATTTTGTTATCATCTTCTTCTCTCTCTCACCTTTCAAGTGAAAAAAAAAACAGAGCAAGATTGCTCTCAAATTTCATTAACCTTGCAAAAATGTGTTTTAAAATCCTCATCCTCATCCATAAAATTAATAACAATTAACCATAGAGATACACTTGTATCCAATTGTGGGTGTCGTGCTTTTTGATAGTTATTTGAGGTTTGACTCCGATTGAAGCAACTCAATTATCTTTTAAGCTCTATGCTCATATGGGTTTTGTTCTATTTCTATTGGGTATTTGTGGTCGATTGGAATCATCAAGATGTATGGTTAATAACTGGTGTTGAATTTTTGGCATCTTTTTCCTAACATGGTGAACCACGAAGGTGAGAGAGATGAGAGAGAAGAAGATGATAATAAAATTATTTTATTATTATTATTTTGCCAACTCATAAATTTTAATTATGGTTAAGTTTTTTTTTAACCTAAGGACTATTTTTTAACTTTTTTATAAGTTGAATGGCCAAAATTGGACTTTTGAAAGTTCATGCACCAAAATAAAACAAAAATGATAGTTGAAGGACTAAAATTGGACTTTTGAAAATTTAGGGACAAAAATAGAATTTACATGATAGTTCAGGAACCAAAATGATATTTTACTCTTATTATTATTATTATAAAACTTTAAACATGTGTTATTTATTAAACTTTTCACTCATCTAAACAAAAAACTAGATTCATACTAGTTTTTATTACAATTTTTAATTTTTAACTATTCAAAATAATTCTTCAAACTAAATATTTCTTAAATAGGTAAACAAACACTCCCATGGTTAAATTATGATTTTTTATTATTAAATTCAACTACTAATTCGATTTGGAAGATTAAAATCTATTAACTTTATGTTCACTATAAATAAGACTTTATTTATTAGATTTTTTTTGTGAGAAATTTATTAGAATTTTTTTTTAAAGTTTAAAGTAGAAAAGAATATTTTTTATTTTTGAAGAGAAAAGATCACAAACTTTACATATTGATATTTTTACTCTCATAAAAAATAAGTGTCAAAACTAATTTTTAATATTTGAATTTGCAATCGTGGAGTTAAATTAAATTACAACTAATTATTATATATTTATGTTATGAATATTTTTCTGAAATTAAGAATGATTCAATATACTATTAAAAAATGTGTTCTAGATGTAACAGACCTTTTGAAACTTCTTACCATGCTTTACTATGGTATGATGGAAGTATACCCCCATTTTACAGCTTGAAATGGCCTAAAATTACGAAATTTTTCCAAAATTTCCTAATGTAGTTTTTTAATGAGCTCATTGAGGAGAAGTTTAATTTATTTATTATTATGTGATGGGACCTTTGGTCTAACAGAAATAAAAAGGTTTGCTTCAAAAAAAAAAAAAAAAAAAAAAAACAGAAATAAAAGGTATTTAATGTTGACAGTTAGACTAAAAAAAGTATCTTCCAGAATGCTCTTTGACTTATTATAATAAGTTTAGACATGCTAATGGCCTGACTTCTAATAGAAGTGTCCTTTTCGAGAGACAGGTTGTTTGGAAGCCGCTCGACAGGTTTAGTTTTAAAATGAACACTGATGTGTTTCTAAATTTTGCTAGTAAAAAATTTAGTATGGGAGCTGTCATTGCAACGGATTAGGCAAGGTGATGGCGTCAATGACCAAACATCTGCCACCAGTTTTGGATGTGGACATTGATGAGGCTATGGCGATTCGAGAAACAATCGGGCGCTAGAGATTGGTTTTCACAACCTAATAGTAAAAGCGAATGCTGCAACTGTGATTAGAAGGATAAAGCGTTTGGATGAAAACTTTTTCAACACAGAGATGCTACTTTTTAACATCAAGAGGCTGCTGATAAATTTTGAGGACATATCTCCTTCACAACGTGTGATCGACAAGCAAATGGTTTAGCACAACAAGCTACCAGAGAGGATCATGATTGTTACTCGGGGTTATGAAATAAAGATCTATGCAATTTAACCACAATATTTGTTGGTTAAGATAAAAAAAATATTTTGCACTTCAATTACATATTTAGTCTCGAAGTTTTTTGGTGGCTAGATGTCCAATTTTAAAACAATCTTATTAATCAAATTATAAACTTTTTTTTTTCAATTCAATAATTGGAGAACAAGGGAATATCAATGTCACTAAATTATTGTTTTTATTGGCAACCATTCATCCTTTTATTCTATTAATATAATAAAAATAAAAATATGTACATTTTGAGATCCCACGAAGTAGTGTAATTGGTTGAAGGCCCAGGCATCGAACACATACTTCTTTTTGAGATCCTAAGTTTGAAATTTGAGACATATTAAAATCCGTCGAATATATCTTGTTGTCATAGTCTAGAGACAAGATAGTGATATCCTCAGTACAAGGGTGTGAAGCTCCAACTATCTATTATGTAAATAAATAACTTATAATTTTTTTATATATATATTTAAAAGAAGAGAAAATAATTAAAAGATTATGAATTTGAATTAAAAATAAAAAATAGACATGGAAGCTCTTGAAAAATGTGGGACTAACACAATTCTTATTGAACTTAGTAGAGTTAATTTACAAGAATCCTTTACCCAAAAAGTGTTTCGAATCTCCAACCCTAAAAATTGTTATTACTAATTTTGTTTTTAATTTTTTGTTTCTTTCTAGTTGATGAAAAAGTCTCCATAGAAAAGGTTAAAGATGCTTAACCTAAAATTGATACCATTGACTTAGAGACGAGAGGATGATTCCTGAGGAGAAATTGAGAAAAATAGGGTTTAGAAAATCGTTAATTAAGAAAGGGAAACAAAGAATCTTCACTTTACCGAAGGAGGAAGGCGACGAAACCAGCAAATCTCTTGACTCAAAACAACCGCCATGGGCGAAGCACAAAGAAAGCTTCAATCGAAGGAGTTTCTAATCCCAAAGAAATTCCTATTTCCGATTATCGCAATTTCCAATCCAGATCGAAACGACGAACTCAATCGGCGAGTATAAAAATCCTCAAGAAAAACTAGAAGACATCGATCGAAATCAATCGGAAAGAAATTATATATATATATATATATATATTTATTTATTTAAGAATATATATATATATATTAGCAGAGCAGAGAGGAAATAAAAAATGGCCATGGCTTCTTCGTCGAAAAGTTACCAGGATTTTGAACCGAGATTTGAGTGGCTTCATCATCCAGATTCTCATGTTCTCATCCTTCACCTTTTAGGTAATTTCTTCATTCTTCTCTTCAAAATTTTGCACCTCTGTTTTTTAAAATCTGTTTCAAAATGGATTTTTATTTTTAAATTTCAAATCTTTTTTATTTATTTATTTATTTTTAAATTTACGTGTTTGGGGGCGGATTGTAAAATGGGATTAGATTATTATACCACAAAGCTATATTCGTCCACCAATAATGAGTTGCTCATATTGTTAGTGTCTATCCAAATAACAATTTTTGGGTTTGAATCCTCTATCTCCAATTGTTATAATTTAAAAAAAAAAAAAAAAAAAAAATCGTTTATATATAATTTCTTTCATTATTTCAAAATAACTCAAATTCTCATTTGAGATTTTTTTTTTCTTTCTTATTATAATAATTTGCATCTAAAATATTATTTGTTATAATGTTAAAATAATCTATAATTTGTTTCTCAAATAATCTATAATTCAAACATGAGTTATTATAATTTTTATTATAAAAATCCGTATCTCAAATATCATTTAAAATAATTCAATCCATATCCAAATGAACACCCGAGAGAAAGTAGGTTTTTAAACTTTCTCTTTAGAAAAAAAAGCATCTTAAACTTCTAATAAGTTTTTTAAGTTTGATTTTTTTTTGTTCATGAGGCAATTTTTTATTAAATATTTTTTAGATTTTTTTAGTACAAATATTTTTTTAGATCTATAACTTATTAAACATAGAAGTTTATGAATACTAAAAAAAAGAATGTTTAGTAAATTAATTATTTTTAAAAATATTAACTAGGCTAGGAATTTATAAGATACAAAATTAAAAGTTTACATATTTTTTCTTAAAATAAAAATCAACAATGATAAGAGATAGAGGAATTCAAACAATAATACAGGTTACTAAGTTTAAACTCAAACTTTATATATTTTTGAGAATTCAAAACTTCATAAACATATTCAACATTTTTAAAGATTAAAAATATGTTAGATACAAAATGGAAAGTTTTGATAAATTTTAAGTACTTTTTTAAAATTAAACTTTGTTTTTTTCAATTTCTTTACTATAATTTCCATCTCCTTATCTAAAAAAAATTCATCTCTTTCTAAAGGAAATCATTTGAATTTTAGCTAAATTTCAAAACTTTTTTTTTTTTAATTTTGAAATTTGTTTTTGAAAACATAGATAGAAAAGTAGATACAAAACAAATGAAATCCATCAATAAAAATAGTATTTATAGATTTAATTTTTAAAACATAAATTAGTTATCAAATAAGTTCTTAATTTATTATTTGTGAAATTTGTGTTCGTTTTTCATTCCTTCTCTATATATATATATCTGGGTTTTTTTCCCTTCCTTTTACAGGAGGCAGAGATCTTTTCTTTATTACTCGAGTTTTCTTGTTCTACAGGTTTCAGAAGCAACCAACTAAAAGTTCAAGTGACGTCCACCGGAAAGTTGAGGCTCGCCGGCGAAAGGAGGCTTGGCAGCGGCAAGTTTCTCCGATTCAACAAGGAATTCGATGTCCCCGCCGACGCCGACAGCGACAAGATCTCTGCCAAGTTAGAGGAAGGCATCCTCTACGTCAAACAGCCCAGAAAACCCTCCGCGGTCTCTTCCACCAACCCACCGGAGAAACCAACGCCCAAACCCAAGCCCGAATCCCAGCCCCCGCCCGCCGCCGCGAAGCCCAAGGCCGATCCCCAACTGCCGGCCAAGGCTCCAAAGCCGGCCGCCGCAAAATCCACTGTCGACCCACCAACTGTTCGACAAAATGCCCCAAAGAGCCAAACCGAGAAACCTCAAGCACAACCAATTGGGAAACAAATCCCCACTCCACAAAAGCCACAGGAGCCATCAAAATTAAAGGAGGCTGTCGAGGATCCACTGAAACTCCCAGCCGACCCACCAAGTGTTCGACAAAATGTGCCACAGAGCCGAAATGAGAAATCTCAAGCACAAGCAAGTGGGAAACAAATCCCTCCTTCCCAAAAGCCACAGGACAGAACAGAGAAACAAACAGAGGAGAAAGAAAAAACACGCACAAAACTGAAAGAAGCTTTGGAGAAGACAAGAGAAGAGGAAGAGGGGAAACAAGGAGTTGGGTCAAAAATGGAGGAGGAGAAGGGGAAAGGGAAGGAGGAAGAGGGCAGCCATGGGAGGGAATTAGAGAAGGAAGGTGAAGTTGCAGAAGAGAGGAGGAGGAGAAGGAGGAGGAAGAGAAGTGAAGAAGAAATGGTGGAAGAAGAGAGTGGAAGATGGAGAAGAAGAGGAGAAGGATACAAGCAGGTTATTGATGGGATGGTGAAGGAGTTGAGGACAAACATGGTGACTTTGGTTTTGGGGATTGCTGTTATTGTGATTGTGTATCTCTATGTTACAAAGAAAGCTCATGTGGAAGAAGAATTGTGAAAGGCATCAAGGTCTTGTTTATGAATAAAAAATGGAATGTGTGGAATTTGATTTAATTTGTTGTTCAAAGTTATGGGAATAAAATTTATACATTTACACCTACTACTTCCTCTTCTTCTGTTTTGTTTTGTTTTCCCCCTTTCCAATCACAAGCTTGCACCACTATACTAATCTCATTATTGTTCTGAACTCGTCCTAAAGAGTAGTCACCAATCAAAGTGGGATATCTAGAGTCACAATGTTCTAATTTAAGTTTTCCTTTAAAGAACTAATTTAAGCATTTCTAGTTTAAAAGCACCACTCAAATAAAAGTTACAAAAAAGATACATATAGCTTTCTTTAGAATAATAAATATAGGCTTGGGTATATAAAGAGGAGACAACACCTTCATTGATATGAGATATTTTGGGCGATGACAAAAAATCAGGGTATGAGAGGTGATTCTCAAAATGGACAATATCATATCAATATGGAGGAATTGTAGATATTTGTTAGTGATGTGGGCGACAACACCTCCATTGATATGAAGTTTTTTTGGCTGATGACCAAAAACAAAGTCATGAAGGCGATTCTCAAAATGAACAATATAATATCAATGTGAAGGGATTGTGAATATTTGTTGTCTCCTAACATATAGGTTGTTCTTGTTAGAGGGATCTTTTGATAAAATATTAATTTCATTTATGAGTGTTGCGAAAAAACTGTCACACCACAATTAAAGAAATGATAGTTATATGAAATAATGACGTGGACTGGTCTAAGGCTTCGCCTAAGCGAACATCCTCTGATTCCAGCGAAATGTGTGTTTTTCCAAAGTCGCGTAAGTGTACGTGGTCGATGTTGTAGCAAGTTTTATTTGTAAGTACAGGTATCTCGACAGGGATTTTGTTTTCGGTTCTGTCTTATACTCGTTTTCATGCAAGAGTTTATGGTTACAAATTTGTTGAGTGATGAAGTAAGAAATGATTGATTGAAGTAAATAAGAAGCAGGAAACAATATACGACTAAGTATCGGAAAGATTAAGGTTTTCAGGGCTTCGCTTAAACGACAAGGTTAACGATAACGAACACTAACAGAGATCCCTTTGGTTCTCTCGAACTTTGGTATTCGGCTCTCTCGATCTCCTAGTTTGGTTCTCTCGAACTCAAACAAATATTTAACTATCAGTTAGCATTAGGTGAACCTTATCTTTAAGCGTTCTTTAATTAGCAAGCAAAGTTTAACAATCCTAACACCATACATGCAGGTTCGCTTTGTTTTTATTCTCTCGAAGTAAAACAGAGTTGATACATATGGTTGTCAAACGGATTGTATTAAAATTAAGAACGACATGCATAATATGTTCTGTCCGCTAACCCCTTCGCCCAAGCGAAGTTCCTTACTTCCCCATGACCTTTTGACAACAGTTTTAGCAACTCATATTAGTGAACACGCTTAAAACAAATAAAGAACTAAACAACATATTTAACAAAGAGTGTGCGTAAGTGGAGATTAAAAGAGGAGATAAAAAATGCCTGAAACTTCGATAGATGTTGAAATGGTCCAAACAAGCTCGGACTACAAGTGTTCTTAAAAACTGCCCTAAACTAAGCTATGAACAACTTCACTAAGCCAGGAGAAATTGCTCCGACAGCTTGAAATCTAGATGGAAAAGATAAAATTTTGATCGAAACGGAGAAAAACAGGGTGGAAGAAGAACTCCTCTAAAATTCCAAACCCTTATCAATGAAGAGGCGATCGCCTTTTATAGTGTCCCCGATAAGTTCTATGAATTTCTGCTCCACGATCGCCGCTCAGCCAAAAGCTTTTCTGCTCTGATATTCTTCTGCTCCACAATCTGCTTTGTCGAGTGCGTTAGAGCCGAATCAAACGAACGGTTGAGATTAATTGTAGGGCTCTAAATCTTTGCCACGCGTCCCCTTGATTAAAGTTTCTACCAACCTTTCGCTCTGCTTTGCTTTTGGCAAAAATTGGTTGTGTTAGAACTGCTTTGATGGGTCTTTCGTTCGCTTGGACGAACTTTTCTTTTTTCATTCTGCTTCACCTCCCCAAGTTTTGCTGCAACAAACTACAAATATCAGTTCTTTTAAACACTTAACAATTTCTTATGCATTCGTGCACATTTTGTTGCAACAAACTTCTATATTCATTTTAAGCAAGATGTTATATGACATTTCGCTTATGCTTCGTTTTATAGTCTATTGGGACGAAATTATTTATTTCAGTAGTTAATTATAGCAAATTCTATCCATAATCCTATTAATTTAAGCTACTTGAACTCTCAATTCTTGAGAGTTATCACACCCCCAAACTTGCATTATTGCTCTTCTCGAGTAATAGCTTAAATTTCCACTAAGCTCATTTTCTTTATCCTATCTTCTTTCGAGGCAGCGAATTAATGTTTGTCAACTTTGCCAAAACAATTAACAGCACACTTTGAAAATTCAAGTAAATTTCTAAGTATCATTCTTCTCTAACTGGACCATGCTGGGCAAAACTTTTAAATTTTTGAACTTTTATCTTTTAATTGTACGAGCCACTTATTCGCGCAAACCCCTTTTGGTTCAGAATTTTAACTTTTGGTTCCTTAACCCTTTACTAGCTAGTAAAATTTTTACCTTTCGTTTTAAGCTTTTTGCTCCCTTTATGATTGGTACATCTTATCTTTTTCCGTAGTGAATACTCTCCTTTTACAGTTCACTGGAGATTCCTCGCTTACAGGTTCCTACCGTCTCTTGCTTAATTTTTATCGAATGTTGAGAATAAAGTTAGGTAAGCGATGTTCGAGCAATTGACAGTGGAGAAATATGCCCAGAACTTAGGTTACTAGCCCTTTGGTTCACTTCGATCTCGTATTTTACTTTGGGAAAATTTTGAGATTTTTCTCCACACTTTGGTTAGGCCTTGCAAGTCTCACCTTTTACTTCAGCGAAATAGCAACTATCCAATTAATTTTTCGCGAGCATGTTTACATTTTCGCTTCGGCAAACTCCATCCCCAAACTTGGACTTTTCATTGTCCCAATGAAAAGACTCAGCACCCCCAAACTTAAAGTTTACTAAAAATTTAAGGCTTGGGTAAAATTTAATTGGGATCGCTTTGGCGAAAAGAATTCCTCTAAATTAACTTTCTAAACTTAATGGGTTTGCGGTGATGGACCATGATTCGCTCTGTCATTTACAAGTTCCGCATCAGCATCGAAGAGTTAGAAAATTATTTAGACAAAGAAATAGACTTGGATAATTCATAGAGATTGTTAATAAAAATTCGCATAGAAACAAGCAATAGAATTTTCGCTACTCAAAATTGATAGTGTTCATGTGTATTCATATTATTTCGCGAAAATGATATATATAAGAGTTGCAAAATATAAAGGTACAAAGTTGCAAATGCAAGTAATTACAAAGGAATTAAAACATTGGCGAAAGAAGGGAAAAAGATAGGAACTTCCATTATTGCTCAGAGGACTCGTCGCTGGATTTTGTAAGTTGGGGCGAGAGTTCTAGAAATGGAGGCAACTGATAAGGACCTCCATCAAGGTCAATGAGGACTTATTGCAGCACCTTTTCTCGCTCACAGAAGTAGCGATAAAAGGTGCGGTTTTTGTCTTTTATTTCTCGTAGCAGTTACAATTGCTCTTCGCTTCCGCTAGAGCTGTCCTTCTTCTTCCTGGTTTTACTAGTCATGCATGTTGAGGTCTTAGGGGTGAAACATAATATTTTCTGTCTAGGGATGAAAGCATCGTTTGGCTTACCCTTCAACCCTTGATGTCTACACAGCTCGGAGATGAAATGGCTTTGCTTTTCACCATTTCCAAGTGCGAATTTCTCACGAAATGAGACACCCAATGTTAACCGAAAGGCCAACCATAATTAAGCAGATAAGCAGAGCTCGTAGGACGGTAAGGGTTGAATCATGCAAAATCGGCATCAGTGAAGAGTTAAAAACTAACTCCCAGATGCATCTCTCCTCATTTAAGTTTGTTGTATGGAATTGAGACTGCAGACCTTTATCCCAACTGGTTTCCTTAATTCCAATGACCTCCAGGCAGGTATCGAGATCACTTTCTGTGTACCCATTCAGCATCTTCTCATACTCCGAGTCCTCGTTTTCTAGCCTGAAATACTCATTCCAATCTTCGGGTGCCCAGTTGATCATTTGGCCGCGAATAGTCACCTGATAGCCTGAACGATCAAGTAGACTTGCAAAGAACTCAATTACCCAATCTCACCTCGCTTCGCCAAGATACGTGCAGAGATGGCCTCAACATCGACTTTTGATCTAGGTGACAACGGATTCAGGCAGACTTTTGAGATCAGCGTCGAACATTTACTCAGACAATAACTTCTTAGATTGATACATTATGATGTTCTTACTGATCACTTTATGTCTCATTCGATCAGGCGAATCGCTTTTCGTTTTACCTTTGATTTGTTTTCCTTTGTTGAACTATTTTTTAGGCGGCGATGGCGTAGTGGACTGATCGTCTACTCTCTTCCTCTTCAACCCCAAAATTCCCTTGAACCTCGCTCTTTTTTGCAACGGCTCAGGTTTGGACTCTTCTTCGTCCTCAGATTCTGCGACAACGATCTTGCCTTCTTCCAATTCTTTATCTAACTTCTCATCGAAGTTACTCTTATTTTTGCCTCCACGAGGAGCACTGTCTTCGTCCCAAGACGTGGTGATCTCGTCGCTGATTAGATCAGCAACATCTCGACTAGGTATCAAATGTACGTCATCTCCAACTGGCAGCGAGTCCACAACGTTGCTTCGCGGCTCGATTTCCATTAAGTCCTTCTCAGAACTTGTGAAATGCTCTAAGTCCTCCACGAATTTCTGACTTGAAGTTACTTTAGAATCCGACCCTTGTGAATTTTCACAGAAATATGTATCATCTTCTATAGTTGCGTCAGTTTCTTCCAACTCTTCTCTTCGAGGGCTCGCTGAGTCCAGCGCTTTAGCGTTAGCATCATGTTAGCGAAGTACCAACTGTGCATCATCCGCTAAGGCTACCGAATTGTCTTGACCCTCAACCTCGCCAAAGATGTCGTTCATCAGACTTTCTTCAGCAATTCGCTCCTCTTCGCTCTGCTCGAGGATGAAATTCTACAAATTTTGCTTTGCTCAGCCAAAGAGGCCTCGGGCACTACTCTCACTCTCATGGAGTCTCGCTCCACTCTACGCTGCATTTACGTAGCGACTTCTTTTTTCTTTCTCTTTTTCTCTTTTCTTTTTAGCCTCTCTCTTTCTTCAGCTTGCATTCGCGCTAACTCAGCTTCTAACTCTGCCATCCGCTTTTTAATCGCCTGCTCAGCAGAAGACTCAACAGCCTTTTTAGCAGGATCCTCGACGGGCTTAGATATCTTCACCTCGACGGGCTCAATCGCTTTTTTCTCAACTGGCTTCTTCTGCTTCGCAACTGCATACTTGACTGAACTGCCTATGACGGGTTAAGTTTATTTCGCTTCGGTAGGCTATACGCCTATTTCTTTGCTGATTTTGGAAACTGGCAGCCCAGATGGCTTTCCTACTACAGCTTTGCCCTTGGCTGATTCCGCAAGCTTGACAACAAATGTCGGGTCCCTAACCACGGTCCTTGTGACCTTCTCTTTGTTTTTCTTTTTTCACTTCTCTTCTACGGGCCTTTATTTCATGATTTTGCCTACAGAAGACCCAGCTGGAGACTGAGTCAAGGGTTTGTCGACTATTTGCTTCGCAAAAATGGGCTTCACCAGAACACTCACTCTTACCGACTGCTGCAACACATATCACTTTAGCACAATCTTTCTCTTTACTTTCACAAAGGGAGTTTCTTTCACTAGCTTGCTCGCAGAGGCGAGACTTTGTGCCTTGAGACGCTCCTTCGCGGTAGAGAGCAAACTGATTCCCGCTTCAGGCTTATCAGTCTTCATGGTAAGGTTGGCTTGAGCTCGGGAGGCCATTTTAGAAAGTTGGTAAAGTGTGGGAAAATTAAGTGAAGGTTGGAAAAGAATTGTAGATTTGAGAGCTCAAAAGAAATCGGATCGTGAAAAGAAAAAATGAAAGGGAAATGGGGTAATTTATAGGAATAGTAAATGCATTCAACAGTGGTCCTCGGGAGATGAAGCTGCAATCGACGTGCGACTCATCCTGGATTGTAGGATCAAAATTTTCATCGACAAGTGTCGAGCTGGGTGACAACTGTCGATGACTACAGTGTATATCACTGCATACCATCATCAAGTCTCATCCTTCGCTGATCAAAATTATCCCGAGGTGAAGACTGCGAAATAAGATGAATTCCTTTCCAGTTAACTAATTTTTTCTTCCGACCTAGATAGTAAGCGATAAAAACTAGTGAAAAAGACTTAAACAAATTCAAACATCTAAGAAAATTTCAAAAAAAATGTACATATGCAAGTTCAAATTACTTACCTAGCCTGGAGCAGTTTAAACAAATAATTTGAGACAGATAATACCATTCGCTCCAGTTAGCTCGTCCACTTTAGGCATCCAATAATGGGGCAAACTCTGCCTTCTCAGCGTCGTCGCCATAATAGTGCTTTAGCCATCGTGATTTCAGCTTACCTGGGAAGAGTTTGAGTCGCGAATTATACAACAACACTTTTTTACCAACTTCGAATTCTTTAGGCTTAATTCTTTCGTCATGCCGTTTTTTTTTTCTTTTCCTTGTATAACTTGGCATTCTCGTAGGAAAACAAGCGAAATTCTTCCATTTCTAATAGTTGCAGATTTCGTGTGGGCGAAATGTCCTGCGATCCTAGGTTTAGTTCTTTAATCGCCCAATACACTTTGTGCTCTAGCTCTAGGGGTAAATGGCATGCCTTTCCAAAGACAAGGCAAAATGGCGACATGCCAAACAGTGTCTTATATGCAGTTCGATATGCCCAGAGCGCATCGTCTAGCTTGTTTGCCCAATCCTTTCTATTTGGACTTACCACATTCTCTAGAATTATCTTGATCTCTTTATTTGAAACTTCAGCCTGAACATTTATTTGAGGATGGTACGCTGTGGCGGCTCTATGGTGCACATTTTTAATTCTGTAAAACAGAAACCAAAGCTCGGTTAATGAAATGTGTATCTTCATCGCTTATTAAGGCTTGTAGAGTCTCGAATTACTTGAAAATGTGTTTCTGAAGAAATTTTATAACCGTTTAGTCTTTCTTCATAGTTGCGATAGCTTCAACCCACTTTGATACGTATTCAACAGTGACAAGGATATATTGATTTCCATTGGAATTGGGGAATGGCCCCATGAAATCGATCCCTCATACGTCAAACAGCTTGACTTCTAGAATGTATTTTAGAGGCATCTCATCATTTCGGCTAATATTTCCCAACCTTTGGCATCGATCGCAACACTTTGCGAAATCATAGGAGTCCTTGAAAATGGTCGGCCAATAGTACCCAGATTGGAACATCTTCGCTGCTATTTTTGCGCCACCGAAGTGGCTCGCATACGCTGCAGCGTGGCATTCAACTAGGATCACTTTCGCTTCTTCCTCTGTTGCACATCGTTGAATTACATTGTCCGCGCGGTGCTTGTACAGGTAAGGCTCATCCCAAAAATATGTTTTTACGTCATGTAGAAATCTCTTCTTTTGTTGGTAGTTATAACTTTCAAGCTTTGCTCCACAGGCAAGGTAGTTGGCAAAATCAGCGAACCATGGTTCGCTTCTGTGGAAAACTGGGAGCAATTGTTCATCGGGAAAGGTTTCGCCGATGTCCAGTTGCTCAAGCGACTTGTCCTTATTTTCAATTCTTGACAGGTGATCTACCACTACATTCTCACATCCCTTCTTATAAATAATTTCCATATCAAACTCTTGTAACAACAGAATCCATCGCAACAGTCGTGGCTTCGCGTCAGTCTTTTGAAAAAAAATACTTAATCGTTGCGTGATCAATGTAGATAGTTACTTTGGATCTAATCAAGTATTGGCGAAATTTATCTAGCACGAAGACCACTGTAAGGAATTTCTTTTTCGTAGTTGTCTAGTTCTATTGCGCTTCATTCATCATCTTGCTTGCATAATAAATGGGGTGAATCAATTTTTCACCCTTTTGGCTAGCATGGCCCCCACCCAATAGTCACTTGCATCGCACATGATGCAAAATGGACGTTCTCAATCTGACATGATTGGTGTTGAAACAAGGGCTGCCTTTAGTGTGGTGAATGCCATCGCGCATGCGGAATCAAAGATGAAAGGTTTGTATAACACAAGAAGTTCACACAGAGGTTTGGTGATTTTGGAAAAATCTTTTATGACCCTTCTGTAAAAAATACTTAATCGTTGCGTGATCAATGTAGATAGTTACTTTGGATCTGATCAAGTATTAGCGAAATTTATCTAGCGCAAAGACCACTGTAAGGAATTTCTTTTTCGTAGTTGTATAGTTCTGTTGCGCTTCATTCATCATCTTGCTTGCATAATAAATGGGGTGAATCAATTTTTCACCTTTTTGGCTAGCATGGTCCCCCATCAAATAGACACTTGCATCGCACATGATGCAAAATGGACGTTCTCAATCTGACGTCTTGATGATTGGTGTTGAAACAAGGGCTGCCTTTAGTGTGGTGAATGCCATCGCGCATGCGGAATCAAAGATGAAAGGTTTGTATAACACAAGAAGTTCACACAGAGGTTTGGTGATTTTGGAAAAATCTTTTATGACCCTTCTATAAAAACCTACGTGGCAAAGAAAACTACGTATTCCTTTCACGTTCGCTGGTTGCTCGAGTCTTTCAATTACCTCTACCTTTGCTCGATCCACTTTAGTTCCCTCTCACAAAATTTGGTGTCCAAGCATTATGCCCTCTGTCACCATGAAATGGCACTTTTCCCAATTTAAGACGAAGTTCGTTTCTTCGCACCTTTTGAGCACTTTACCTAAATTTGCGAGGTAAATTTCAAACGACGACCTGAAGATTGTGAAGTCATCCATAAACACTTCCATGAATTGTTCGATCCATATGAGAATATTGACAACATGCACCGTTGAAACGTTGTTGGCGAATTGTACAAGCCAAAGGACATTCGCCGGAAAGCGAAAGTTCCATATGGGCAGGTGAAAATTGTCTTTTCTTGGTCCTCTGGTGCAATGGTAATTTGATTGTATCATGAATATCCATTTAGGAAGTAGTAAAATTCTTGCCCAGCTACACGATCAAGCATTTGATCAATGAAGAGAAGTGGAAAATGGTCATTCTTCGTTGCGACATTCAACTTGTGATAATCCATGCATACTCGCCACCCAGACACTGTTCGCATGGGTATAAGTTTGTCTCGCTCATTTTTTACCACTGTGGTCCCGCCCTTCTTTGGAACACATTGCACTGGGCTGACCCACTTCCTATTGGGGATAGGGTAGATGACTCCCATATCGAGCCATTTAATAATCTCCTTTTTTACTACCTCCTTCGTAGCAGGATTGAGTCGCCTTTAGTGTTCGATAAAGCGAAATCCGTCATCTTCCAGTTTAATCTTGTACATACAAAAGGATGGACTTATTCCTTGCAAGTCAGCTAGGGTCTAACCTATCGCCCTCTTATGCTGCTTCAGTAATTCTAACCACGCATCTTCATGTTGTGGCATAAGTTTCGTCGAAAGTATCACTGGAAGTGTCTTGCCTTCGCCCAAATAGACATATTTCAAATGTTCTGGTAAAGGTTTCAATTCCAACATGGTGTTTGCTCAATCGATGGTTTGGTGGGCGGTGCTATTTCATCCAAGTTAAGCAAGTCACGTATCATGCTCAGATTCTCGTTAACTTTCAGTTCATCATCAGATGACTCTTCTTCGCTTGTTTTTAAATAATGTGGGTTGGCATCTTCTCGTCGCTCTAGCGAACGCTCGGCATGAACTTCACTAAAATCGTCTTCTAGTGTAGTCATTACGAAACATTCCTCGACTTCCGCTGGATACTTCATGGCGTCATTAATGCTGAACTTTATCGGGTCACCATTCATCTGTAGAGTGATTGTTCCTTTATACACGTCGACAAGCGTTCGCCCCGTTCGTAGAAATGGTCGTTCCAAAATGATAGCTACTTCTTTGTTTGCCTCATAATCTAAGATTATAAAGTCTGCGGGGTAAATGAACTTATCTACCCTGACTAGAATGTCTTTTATGTTTCCTTGAGGTCATGCAATTGAGCAATCCGCGAGATGATTTGTCATTGTTGTGGGTTTTGGTTCGCCAATCCCAAATTTTCTATACACGGACAATGGCATCAGATTGATGCTCGCTCCTAAATCACACAACGCCTTCCCAATATAATGTCTTCCTATTAAAATTGGGATTATGAAGGCTCCATGATCTTTTTCTTTTACTGGAATTTTATGGGTTATCATCGTGCTGCATTCTTGATTAAGCGAAATGATTTTTGCTTCTTTCACACGATCCTTTTTGGATAGAATTTCCTTAAGGAATAATTTGGCATCTGCCTCAAAGCTTCTAACAGCGGGAGATTGATTTGTATTCGTTTCAGAATGTCCATAAACTTCTCAAACCTTTAGCCATCTTTCTTTTTTGTTTAGTCTCTGTGGAAAGGGTAGAGAAAGTTTAAACTTGATCGCTTCTTTGTGATTTAATTCTTCGCCCATACTACTGGGTCTTTCCACCAGGGATTGGTTTTCTTCTTTTTATTTGCTGTGATGATTTCTTCAAACTCTCCCAACTCGGCTTGATCTCCTTCACAGTTTTCATCTAACACTTCTTCCAAAACTTCTTCTGCTAGATTTCACTCTGGCGAACTCAATTTCAGATTTTCATCCACATTCTTAGCAACTACCAATTCTGAATCATCCTTGATTATCCAAATTACCTTGATTTGTTACTTTCCTTCACGTCTGGAAGGTTCTGTATCAGAAGGTAATCTTCCAGCAGGCCTCTGTCTCAACTTATTTGTAAATTGTCCAATCTGTGTTTCTGGATTTCTCATAGCGACTTGCTGGTTGTTCATAGCAGCTTGCTGATTCTAGATAGCAGCCTATTGACCTTGGGAGATTGCTTTGTTCTTAGCTATATAATATTTCAATAAGCTTTCCAGCGAACCGTGAGAGTTTTGCTGGAATTGCTGTTAAGGATGCGATTGGTTTCGCTGGTTTTGAAAAGACGTCCAACCTTGATTCTTCTTACCTATGAGTGCGTTAAACCCTAGTGGATTACCATTATGCCTTGGCTGACCTTGATTGCTTGAGCCCACCGCATTCCCATTATTGGACCATGAGAAATTGGGATGGTTTCTCCATCCTTCATTGTATGTGTTGGAAAATGGGTTGTTGCGGTTCGCTTGGGCGAAGTACACTGATGCCGTGTTTTGGGGGCATTCTTCGTGAAAGTGTGCTTTGCCGCACAAGATGCATGATTTTGCCAAAGGGAGTTGCTGCTGATTATTTGTTAATGCTAACTGTGCTGAATTGACACTGTGGATTCCAGTATTAGCGTTGTTTGCATTTTGCGTACTGATAATCATTGTTTGCATCTCCGCTACTTGTTGTTTCAACAACGAGTTGCTGATTGACTCAACCTTTGTTCCTGAGTTGCATCTGTGCAGACATCATCCTTCCATTGACTAGTATTCAAGGCTATTCTTTCAACTATCTCAACTGCTTGGTTGTAAGTTTTTTATAGCAGAGCTCCGCTGCTGATGTATCAAGAACAAGCTTAGCTGCTTTGCTTAATCCACCATAGAAATATTCAAATTGAACACAGCAAGGAAATCCATTGTGTGGACATTTTCGCTGGATCATTTTGAAGTGATCCCACGCATAAGTAATTGATTGTCCCACGGCTTGTCTAAAGAGCACAATTTTATCTCGATGTTGCATCATCTTCTTCGGCAAAAAATACTTCAATAGAAAATGCTTTTCTAGTTCTTCCCAAGATATGTTTTATGAATTCTCTAATGTGTACAGCCATTCCTTCGCCTTTCCTCGAATCGAATGTAAGAACAAGCTTTGCCTCAGATTGTCTCGAGCCATATTTGGAATCACGAAGGAATTGTACACACCCATGAATTCTCTCAAGTGATAATGCGGATCTTCACTCGCTAGACCGTGAAATTGAGCTTTTGTTGAAGCAAAGTATTCGTCATCGACTTAATTTCAAATGCGTGCACCCCATCATTTGGTCTAATTCCTCCTTGCCTAAATTCTGCAAGGTTGGGTGTGTCATAAGCTCTCACTACTCTATCCCTATTATCAGCCATCATGATAGGAGTGCCAAGAAACCGATCTGCGTGCTCATGTTGGGTTCAACTGGCTGTTCCAGCCTCGCCTCAGCATTTGCGGCGGGCCTGTTTGAATTTACATCAGCCATTCTGTTGGTACAATTTTGCCTTCTTGTTCATTTTCTTATGTTCAAATTTCGCTCTAGCTCGGGATCGAAAGGTTCTACAATCTCCTGCCTTAGCATACGCTTAGGCAAAAATCACTTATAATGAACACACCGATAAGTTTAGCTTTCAAGTACTACTCTTTACACTACTTTACGAAGTTTAAAACTATTTCAAAAAAAATTCCCGGCAACGGCGCCAAAAATTTGTTGCGAAAAAACTGTCACACCACAAATAAAGAAATGATAGTTATATGAAATAATGACGTGGACTGGTCTAAGGCTTCGCCTAAGCGAACATCCTCTGATTCCAGCATAATGTGTGTGTTTTTCTAAAGTCGTGCAAGTGTACGCAGTCAATGTTGTAGCAAGTTTTATCTATAAGTACAGATCATTTCTCCACAAGGATTTTATTTTTGGTTCTGTCTTATACTCGTTTTCATGCAAGAGTTAATGGTTACAAATTTTTTGAGTAATGAAGTAAGAAATGATTGATTGAAGTAAATAAGCAGTAAGAAACAATATGCGACTGAGTATCAGAAGGATTAAGGTTTTTAGGGCTTCGCTTAAGTGGTAAGGTTAACGACAGCGAACACTAATAGAGATCCCTTTGGTTCTCTCAAACTTTGGTATTCGGTTCTCTTGAGCTCCTTGTTTGGTTCTCTCGAACTCAAACGGCTATTTAACTATTAGTTAACATTAGGCGAATCTTATCTCTAAGCGTTCTTTAATTAGCAAACAATGCTTAACAATCCTAAAGTCATACATGCAGGTTTGCTTTGTTTTTATTCTCTCGAAGTAAAACAGAGTTAATACATATGGTGGTAAAACAAATTGTATTAAAATTAAGAACGACATGCATAATACGTTCTGTTCGCTAACCCCTTCGCCCAAGCAAAGTTCCTTACTTCCCTATGACCTTCCAACAATAGTTTTAGCTACTCATATTAGTGAACATGCTTAAAATAAATAAAGAACTAAACAACATATTTAATAAAAAGTGTGCGTAAGTGGAGATTAAAAGAAGAGATAGAAAACGTCCAAAACTTCGATAGATGTTGAAATGGTTTAAATAAGCTCGGACTACAAGTGTTCTTAAAAATACACTAAACTAAGCTACGAGCAACTTCACTAAGCCGACGGCTTGAAATCTAGATGGAAAAGATAAAATTTGGTCGAAATGGAGAAAAACACAGTGGAAGAAGAACTCCTATAAAATTCCGAACCCTTATAAATGAAGAGGCGATCACCTTTTATAGTGTCCCCAATAAGTTCTGCGAATTCCTACTCCACGATCGGCGCTCAGCCGAAAGCTGCTATGCTTTGACATTCTTCTACTCCACAATCTGCCTTGTCGAGTGCATCAGAGCCGAATCGAACGAACGGTTGAGATTAATTGTAGGCTCTAGATCTTTGCCACGCGTCCCCTTGATTAGAGTTTCTACCAACCTTTCGCTCTGCTTTGCTTTTGGCGAAAATTGGTTGTTTCATGACTGCTTTGATGGGTCTTTCCTTCGCTTGGACGAACTCTTCTTCTTTCACTCAGCTTCGCCTCCCTAAGTTTCGCGGTCCCCCAAACGCAGGTTAGGTTAACATAACATAACTGCCCGTTTTAGAATTAGGGGCCAAACACACCCTAAAGTTGAGGGACAAAGTGAGACAACATTCAAAGTTGAAAGACCAAAATTGAAACAAAGTTTAAAATTGAAGGACCAAAATGGTATTTTACCCTAGTCATTTTTTTCTTTTCTTTTTTTGATAATTTTCGTTTTCATTTTGAAACCTAGGCATTTTCTATTTAGTGTCATAATAAATATTTCTTAAATGAATAATATTTTTTCTTTTTCCAAAAATAACCCTGATAAAGTGATAATTAGTCTAACTCTATAGTTCTACAATTTAATCACTATTCTGTTTTGTCAAAGTTTAACAAATACAATTAGTAGCAGCCATATTATCATAAATTGTCCCATCTTCACTAATCTACAATGCAAAGCATACCATGAAAACAAGCCAAAAGAATGGCTTTAATGAGAGAAACTGATGAAAAACATAAAAACTTTAAATTCTTTCAGTAAAAGCCACAATGGGAATTTGATCATATTGCTCATTACTTCCCTAAGAAAGTGAAGACATTCCAAGAAAGAGAACAAGATCACTTCACCAGAAGGCTTTAATCTTATTGAAATTTTAAGATTTTTTCTAACACCATAGCATTCTCATATTCACTTGGCACTGGTCAGTTGTGAGCGGAGGAGCTTGGCTGCAGCAACCACGTTGCGGAGGGCAGGCTTGACCTCGGTGTACTTTCGGGTCTTGAGACCACAGTCAGGGTTCACCCAGAGAATGTTGCTTTCAAGAACAGCAAGCATCTTGTTGATCCTGTCAGCAATTTCTTCGGTCGAAGGGATACGGGGTGAATGGATGTCGTAGACTCCAGGTCCGATTCCAGCACCGTATTTCACTCCCTCACGGAAAACAGACAGAAGCTTCTCATCTGACCTGGAATTCTCAATGGTGATCACATCAGCATCCATGTCGATAATCGAATGGATGATGTCGTTGAAGTTCGAGTAGCACATGTGGGTGTGGATCTGCAGCAATCAAAGTAACAAGTTCACTATGCCATCAACCAATATTAGATAGGACTGTCATACAGCTTGCAGATGTGAAAAACACGAAATAACACATTCTCATGCCTAGCAACAGGCAAAACCAAATTTATGAGAGAGATCATTGACTTATTAAGGAAAAGAGAGGAGAAAATAACCTGGGTGGTATCTTGAACACCGCAGTTCGTGATTCGGAAAGAATGAATGGACCAATTCAAGTAGAAACTTTCCTCGGACTTTCGGAGAGGCAAGCCTTCTCTCAGTGCTGCTTCATCAATCTGGATGACAGTAATACCAGCCTTCTCGAGATCCTCAACCTCGTCCTTGATGGCTAAGGCGATTTGATAGCACGTCTCGAACCTAAGAAAAACCAAAATATATTGAGTTTACAACTGCAAACTGCACTTGGTAAAACAAGGCATTAGGAACAGCAAATTAAACTTTTATACCTTGGTTGGTCATTTCTAACAAAAGACCAGTTCAAGATTGTAACTGGACCGGTAAGCATTCCCTTCATAGGTCGCTTTGTCATGCTCTGGGCCATTGTCGACCAGAAGACGGTCATAGGTTTTGGGCGACTGACATCACCGTAGATGATAGGCGGCTTCACGCATCGAGATCCATAGGATTGTACCCAACCATTGACCGTGAAGGCAAAACCAGACAGTTGCTCTCCAAAGTACTCAACCATATCATTTCTCTGAGACATTAACAGAAGTTAGATGCCACAGTTCTTTTACCTAAGACAATATATGGTTAGTTAAATCTACTTCACAATTCATTTGAGAAAAAAACTTACTTCAGGCTCTCCGTGCACCAAAACATCGATGTCGAGCTCTTCTTGAAGCTGAACAACTTTATTGATTTCCTCCTTGATGGAGCTGACGTAGTCTTCCTCAGAAACCCTAAAGAAACAGGATGCAAAATTATTAGCTTAATATCACTAAACTTTTTCGAGAACAAACTTATATATTCAAAGACAAGAAGATGCACTTTTTTGCTTTGAATTCGCGACGAACTCTTCTAAGATCCATAGTTTGAGGAAAAGATCCGATTGTTGTGGTGGGTAGAATTGGAAGGTTCAACTTCTTCTGCTGAGCATCCAACCTGGCACTTACATTAGTTGCTCGGCGGTGGTAAGAGCCCTTCAGAGCAGCAGCCTAAGCAAGTCAAAACAGAATTGGGTTAGGCGCCTGATCTGCAAGAGTATAAAGAGATCTAACAAAACAATATAAATATAATTAGATGATTTCTTACAGCTTTTTGGACAGCTTCATTTGTCACTCTTGGGGATGATTTCCTTGAAGCTTGAGCTGAAGCATTAGCAGAAAAATATAACTGAAAGAAGTAACAGTCATAAGGTCAAGTTTTAATATTTCCAGTTCCAACACAACTATGGATTTCCATCTCCAACACAACTATAGATTTCCATTTCATATCAAATAAATTAATGTTCATGTTGGGGTAAATTTAAATATAGCAACCAACACGTTTCCTGACTTGTGGGCTAAGAAATTTGAGAAATGCCCTACAAGTGGAATTCAATTTTAATTGTAGAAGAAACGTGTAACGCCCCGAAAATTCCACCTATACAATTAGGTACTCACGTAATGTACTAGGGTGGGTGATTGGAGCTGAGGGACCATGGGATGACGTTATTTTTATTCATTGAGTCTTACTTTAAATTCTTAAACTTTCTTTCCTCATGTACTAGATTTTGAGGCATGTTAACTGTTTTGCTAAGAACTTATAAGTTTTTATGTTTTTAACTAGGGTACCCGAACTGGTTGTTTTGTTAACTGAATTTTAAATTTGAGTTATATTATTTCATTAAATGGATGTTGTTCCGCATGCCTCGTGTGGTTGTTTTAAAGCATGCATTAAAGTAGAGACCTAGGTTGAGACCCTAGGGAGGGTCGAGTCTTTACAAAACAACTTGACAAAGACCCAAATTCATGACCTCCTACTCTAATACCATATTGAATTATGTTAAAAGAAAAACTTGCCTCCTCATGAATGAGGAGGTAGTCCATCCTTAAGAGCTATGTGTCATTATGTGTGCCACACAATTTTGTTTTTATAAGACCATTTTGTTTAAGAATATGTATTCAAAAATAAATATGTGGTCTCAATTGATTTTAAGTAGAAACTGCCTACTCATTCATGAGGAGGCAAGTTTTTCTCTTATATTAAATCATCAATCAATCCAAAACTTAAGCTAATGGGTTGGAGTAAATTTAATTATATCAACTAACAGATCTTATTGTACGTGTGTGTGTTTCTTTTGTTACCTGAGTATTCGACCTAGATTATGCTCCTAATGTAAAGTTACATCGTTCGTTTAAGGTACAACACCTTGCCCCTAAGTTCCTATTGTAAGGTCAAAATCAGAAAAATAAAGTACCTCATCTTTATGTCCAGAGAGTGCCTTAGCCAAGGCATTTACTTCAACAACTTTCTGGGCAGCAAATGCAAGCCAGGATATAATCTCATCATCTAATTTTGTTTCGTTCACCAGATCAACGGCAGTGTGAAGAAGAGAACATGAAGTAGAGACAACAACTTTTTCTGCAAATGACACAGAAACAGCATAAATCGCCACCATTATTATGTTAGCTTAAAAATGAATTTAAGTTAAATTAGCTAAAATAAAGTGTACTACTAGCAAATTACTAAACACTCACCTTTCCCAACAATGCTTTCTAACCCCTGCAAGGTAGTTAGGGAAGCTTGAAGGTCATTTGACCATATATTTCTTCCATCAACCACTCCGGCGAAGAGATATTTGCCCGAAGGAAATCCACCTTTGATCAGATCAAGTGTCTGCGTTCCACGTACTAGATCGAACCCATAACCCGATACACCTTTCAAAGAGGTGAGAGTCTTGTATGCCTCAGCAGGAACATCAGCAAAATATGTCTCAATCAGAACATTTAAACCGGATAAGACCGATTCCAGCTCTGAGTAGGCATGAGAAAATGCTTGTAACTGGTTAGCATCAAGATCTTTAACAAGTGTAGGCTCATCGAATTGAATCCAGGTAGCACCAGCAGCCTTCAGCTCAGAAACAACTTCTCTGCATGCACCAAGAACAGTTAATAAGAAGATACTGGAACCGAGTTAAAATGGATGATACGAACTTCCAAAAAGAAGAAAAAGAGTACTGACTTGTAAACAGGAATAATTTTGTCAATTAGAGAGAGAAGTGAAAAGGATTTCTCAACTCCCTTGGCTGATTTTGATAGCAACAAGAAGGATACAGGGCCCACAAGAACCGGGACGGTGTCAACTCCGAGCTGCACAGAAAAGTGGGAGTATAGAGTAAAAAAGGTAATAAAAATTATTAATATGCTTACTCTCATAGCATATAGCGGAAAAAAGGTAATGAAAGTGGGAGTACAGTTGAAATTCATGAGAAAACTTCAAATATCACTTATTCTCATAGCATATTGTTAGCTATCCAGTCATTTTTTCAAATATTCTTCACTTGAAAATTTTTAAAGATTTAAAAAAAAACTATATTCTTTAAGCAAAAGGCATGGCATTCTTGATAAGGCATTTAGAATATTATTAAATATGAATGGCTAAAAGATAAGGTTCTATAGCATGATAAAGGCAAGATGTCTCTTGAGATATAAGAAACATAATATTATAAAAACGAATTATAAAAAGGTCGTATGCATCAGAATGATAGGAGGACAAAATGTCAAAAACCAAAACAAATAAAACACTGAATCAGAAGAAGTATCAGACGGCAAGAAGGAAAGAAAAATGTTAACAAAACTGGAAAAGGAAAGGATGCTTGTTGAGATGTTCAAGTCAAATTTGTACTACTGTGCGTTCATAGGCAAAGAAACTTCTTGCATTTTTTCTTGAAGGACATGAAAAAAAGAGTACAAGAGAAATCCAGTGGAAGTAAATCCTCCTTGATTTCATCTCATTCACATACAACTTGAACCTACCACCATTTTCCAAAATCAGCAAATCAGTTCCTTCAAATTTTTTTTTTTTTTTTTTTTAATTTTTTAAAAGAAAACTTACAGCTTTAGCCTCCTTGTACTCGTTTACTGCTTTGTGAGATGCATAAGCAAATTTATCATCGGGACTCAACTCGGGGACGATATAATGACTGTCATAAGACACATATGTCATTTACATTCCTTGCATCATTGACAAGTATAAATACTGCAAACTTAACCACCATAAAAAGGTTTGGAAATGCATATAGCTTTTCACTTACTAGTTGGTGTCAAACCACTTTGTCATTTCCATGGCAGGAACAGAAGCATTCCCTCTAGCCATGGAGAAGTAGATGTCTAATCCAATCTCACCCCCGTTCCATCCATATCTTGAAGGAACAGCACCGAGCATAGTTGCAGTGTCGAGCATTTGATCATAATATGAAAAGGTGTTGCTAGGGATAAACTTGATGCCAGCATCAGCCATCTGCTTCCAGATAGATGACCTAAGATCAGTAGCTACTTTCTGCAAGTCATCAGCACTGCTCTTACCATCCCAGAAAGATTCCAAGGCAAACTTAAGTTCTCTCTTCGGACCAATGCGGGGATAACCAACAATGTGGGATGCCATTGCTCTGTTACATAAGAACAAGATATACCCTTTAGGAACTGAACAAAAAAAAATACATAAAAATGAAGACGTCATTCGAACACGACAGACCACTTTCAATAACAATTTCCCAGATTACTCCAGTCTAAGTTAAATTTCTTTTGATAACTGAGATATTGAGGATCCACTCCTTGTTCATGGCCCACCTCACTATAGTTTCTAGGAGGCTTTGCCTATCCAAGGCCAACTCCGGGAGACCACAAGGATTTGAAGTTATTAACTTGAACAGACCCCACTTGTATGTGGGTCAGATCCGACGGATGTATTTCTGGCATACGAGTAACGTCTCCCAGATCATGCAAGTTGGGTTAACTTTCTCAGACATACAAACCCCTCCACTCTCAAGATCATAAGTTTGATGCTCAGCTTCTAGAGAGTTTGAAATTTGTATTTTCCTTCTTACCTTGTGGTATATTGGCTCAAAAAATGATAATATCATTGAAAATGATTTCGTTTCTTTAAAAGAAAACAGAGGGGAAAAAAAAAAGAGAGAGAGAGAGAAAGAAATAATGGCATCAGCAATAGTTACATTCGAAAAACATGCCACAAATAACTCACAATAACCGGCTATCAACAAAGAAGAAATAAGATGAAAACCAATCATACAAGTCCAAAAAAAAAAAAAAAGAAGCTTCGTTAGATCAAATCATATGGAGCTTGAATCAGTACTAAAAAAGGTCATAAAGCAAATCAGAAGGGTGAAACAGGACAACCAAAACGGCATTAGAGCACAAAAAGAAACAGAAAAGAAAAACGCCAGCCACCTTATCATGTAAAGGCTAAACAACAACAGGGTAAAAAAAAAGAAACTACAAAACTCCTCAAAGTCGAACCCTGGAATAAATAAGATCTAGAAAAATAAACAAAAACTTCCAGACCGCATCATGTTCAGCTTAAGACCATTTCATTTCATACAAACCCCACAACTCCATTAGGTCATTGGAATCCTAATTCCAAAGAACCAGCCACAAAAACAGCTTTCATAATCCAAACCCAGATAACAAAACGAAGCAAAAAAGAAAACCCAATAGAATCCAGACCACAGAATCATGGAAATACCTAACAAGAGTGGAAGTGGTGCGAATGGATAAGCGCAGGGAAGGAAGATGGTGGACGGAGGAGAAAAGGAGATACGAAAATGGTGCGATTGCTCCTCTTCTCAGTGCAACAATGGCGGATGATGAAACTGCAAAAGGGTCGAGTGATTTCAGAGGAATTTGGGTCATTTATAACTTGGGATTTCTCAATTTCTCAAATCCCACACCAAAAAACAACCAGCCCTTTATTTGAGATGCTCTTATTTCTCTCTCTCTCTCAATCAAGGCCGGGTTTCCACATAGTTCTTTCTTTCATTTACCCTTTTTCATTTACACCCATCGGTTTTCATTTTGTTAAAACATGCCATCAGGTGATAGATTTAAATTCTCATTCTTCAAAATCTTATTTATTTTATTAGTTTATAGAAGATGTTCCAGCTCTCCTTTGGTTGGTAAAGAGTATGTTAACTTTAGAGAGGTACTTTATACATACTTTTCATCATTTGTGTGTTTAATAACGTGTCTCATAAGTTATATAATAATATTTTTAAATTATACAAAAAGTAATTATTTGATTAATGAGAGATAAATGATAAATTGAAGATGGGTGGATTTTAACAAATAGGTGGAAAGTATGTACATGTACTTTCGAGAAAATTGACAAGTTTTATTTCAATTCAGAATACTAATTGAACTATATTCATTCTAGCCATGGTATTTTTTATTAACATGGGTTAAATTTTTTTTTTTTTGAAAGTAAAGTACTTCATTAATATAGAAATCGAAACTTACACCAACTCTTTGAGCCTGGCCTTACCTACATGGCGGACCATTGTCAAGTAAAAGAAGAAAAACTATTAAGAAAAGAACTTAAAAAAAGAATGCAAGACACCTTTCGATATGATCGAATTGCATAAAGAAATTGTAGATTCTAACGTCAATAATAAATAGTCACCAA
>JBBMKA010000009.1:3598453-3628080 GCA_037833695.1 Sechiopsis laciniata | reverse complement strand
TTTGGAATCTTCGTATTCCATTCTAATTAAGGCTTTGGTTACGATTAGGCTGGTTACTGATCTAGGAATGCTTTTATGTTGGTTCTATAAAGGGTTGGCCACCTTCCAAGTTGTGGTTCGGGGCCTCAAGCATTTTTGGGGGAATGTCCTCGTTAGTGGTTTAAATTCATTAAAGATAGATTGTAAGAATTGTTCTCGTTAATGGAAGGTTTCTTGTTTAAAAAAAAATAATAAAAAAATAAAAATCAGTAGAGTGATTGGGGTGTACATGTCCATCCTTAATCTTTAATTAAAAAAAAAAAAACTAATGGAACATTTTGAAATATTCTCATTAAAACAAAATAAATATCAAAACTAAACATAAAGAGCAGAGAGTTTGTGTATAACTTTTTATCAGTATTAAGCTGTGTCATTTTAATGATGTGTCAAATTATGCTATATAAGGTACCATTAATACCTAATAGTTACCTACTCTAATACAATAGAGTTGTGGTTGTTCTCTTTATTTTTTGGGTCATATAATCTTTTAAAATATTTTCATAAATTTTGTTTTCTTATATTTTTCAAAAACCATTTTCCTAAAATTCAAGATAGAAGTTTAGATAATAGTTGGTTGTGCACCCCCTCTTTCATTTTATTTCGGTTGATCTATTCGTTGGAATTGCTTTTCCTTTTTTTTTAAAGATAAATGCTAGTCGTCACTCAACTAGAGATACCCAAAGAATAGACATGCCGTATGTGGGCAAGAATAACTTCATATCATCGTTTCCACGAAATTCACATTTTTATAGAAATTGGAGAGTTCACTCGAATATATATATAAAATCTTTCTTAGTCGTAATTTTTACAAGTTTTTTGTTATTAATATTTTTAAATAAATAATTTTAAAGAAAATATACATTAAATTTTAATTAAATAGTTAAATATAAAATAAAAAATATATTTGAATAAAGTAATAAAAAATTATGTTTAGAGATTAAATTGATTAAAAAAATGAAAAAGAAAAAATATATAATTTTTAGAAATAACAATTATGGTGTAATAGTAAATTTTAAAAAAAATAATAATTATGAGGTAATGAGTTTAATAAATAGATATCCCTAGAAAAGAGAAATTGAAAAGTCCAATGAATCAAATTTATATTTTACGATCGATTAAATGAGAAATTTGGTGTGTGATTGAAGTTTGAGGTTATTTTTAACCAAATGAATTTTGGAGAAAAAAACCAACAAATTTTGATTTGCATATGGTCATTTTCACTAATCGACGAGGAATCTGAGGTCCGCCATTAAAATAAACATGAAATTAAATTAATTGTAAAGCCAGTTGCTAATTGCCGCTGCGTGAAGAAAGAACAGGGTTTTTTTGGTACCACGCTACTATAAAGCCTCGTTTCCTTCACGTCATTACCCCTTCTCGATCGCTCAAAACCAACACAATTTCTCTAACCCAGAAATCCCTTTTCGATTTCTTCATCTTCCCCATTTGAGATTTCACTCTTAACCTGCAAATGGGTGACGAGAAGAAGCCTAAGTCCGTTGGTGTTTGGCCCACTGTCAAACCCTTCATCAATGGAGGAACCTCTGGTATGCTCGCCACTTGCGTCATTCAACCCATCGATATGATCAAGGTATGACAAATCTTCTTATTTACTGGTTACTTTTGAGAAATGGTTGTGATTGATCGGGATTTTGTTGCTTGTTGATTGTGATTCGTGTTGTATGGCTGAGATCTTGATTTGGGAATGATGGGTTGTTAATGAAATTTAGATCTAAGGTATTTTTTTATCTGTCTGGGACTTATTCGTTGATGGGTTTGTTTGTTGTTTTGATTATGTGTTCTCGGTTTGATTCAGGTGAGAATTCAGCTGGGTCAGGGCTCGGCTGGCGAGGTAACCAGGAACATGCTTAAGGCGGAGGGAGTTGGGGCTTTTTACAAGGTGCGTTTTATAGATCCAGTTGAAGTTTGTGACTACTGACTGTTTGAATTGCACTGTTGATCTTGTTGTGTGGTATGGTACATTGTTAAGTTCTGGCTTGGAGTGTTGTTGGTTTGAGATCTTGTTCTTTTTTATGTCCGTTGAGAAGCCAGGAATGATGTTATGATTTGGAAATTGGTTTATCTTCTCAATTTCTACTGCTATTAACTATTGATTGTAAATGGTGGATCGACATTTGTTTGAGTTACCCTTTTATTTCTTTTGCTTATCATAGATTAGAATCTTATTTTCTCAATTGAAAACTGTTAGAGATGTATGATGATCATCACCCACTTATGATTTTAAAGTCGTGTGAATTTGTGAGAAAGAAACAAAGCTTTCATAGGAGTCTAATGCTCAAAGAACACAACCACCATGATATATATTTTTTCTACGTACTTTTTTGCTTCTTCGATGATATGATTTTTAACCTAAAGAACTTTAAATTGGGTTTGTTTGATTGTTAGGGATTTGGGCAATTTCTGGATCAGTTGAAGATTTCTTGTGTCACTTGCTTGTATTTGTGTTAGTTACTATGTTTTGCATGTGTGTGACTGTCTTCTGTGAACTGACTAAACTAAGAGGAAACATGAGAGTCTGGTGATTTCTGCTTGTATACTTGGCAATAAGTTTGCCAAAATTCTTCTTTTTTTAGGAAAACTTCTTTTTCTTCTTCTATTTATTTATTTTTAACTTTTACTGTGTTTATCGTGTGTTTACTTATATTCTTCACAAAAAACTATATAAAATTTAAAGTGCATAATGTCAAACAGGGTCTCTCTGCCGGGCTTCTTAGACAAGCTACATATACTACCGCACGACTTGGAACATTCAAGTGAGTGTTATGCTGAATTTCATTTTCCAAAATGCACAAGTTTTTTTTTTGGTTTTTGTTTGGGTAATGAAATGTTCAAAATCTTGAATTATTTGGTCATTTTTTTGCTTCAAGCATTTAGCATGTAGACGTCTTATGTTGTTATGTTTGTTTATATTTTAGATGTTGAATGGAAAAAAAATTGACGATAACTTTATTATTATTACTAAAAGCAAATAACTATTCTTTTAAAAATGAACGTTGTCTACAAATTGCTAAGAAGAAACTCGTCCAAATTGACATGTCAACATATAGATCAAATACTATCAGTATCATCTACTTGACTAGTTTTATTATTTGAATAAGAATGTTGTGATATCGTTGTTTACATAATCCCATTATCATTTGCTATCCCTTTGAAATCAAAAGGAACTTGATTAATGATTGGTGCTAGGATGCATTACTATTAATAGTAACTAAGCAATAATCCCTTTTCCAAGAATAATCAAAGTGGAAATGTACAAATATTTTTATATAGAAAAATGAACAAAAAGACTTGGTATTATTTCCTTAAATGAAATGAAATTTCATGCATTTCTTGCATGATTATATAAGAAAGCTAGAAGATCGTTACAAAGGAGTCTTTCAATTTTGAATATCATTGAATCCAGCCTCCTTTTTCTTTTGTTTTACGTTAACGAGGTCTTGGTTCCGTCCAATTAATGTTTGATGGATGTTCCAATGTGATTGGTTTCAACTTCTTCAGTTTCCACACACCCCTGATAGATATGTTTGTTAATTGTTTAATGGATGTTCTTTCTGTTTCCTTATGTAGGATTTTGACAAGCAAAGCAATTGAGGCTAATGATGGCAAGCCCCTTCCACTTTACCAAAAAGCTTTGTGTGGGTTAACAGCTGGTGCTATTGGAGCATCTTTTGGCAGTCCAGCTGATTTGGCGCTTATTCGAATGCAGGCTGATGCCACCCTCCCAGCTGCACAGCGCCGACACTACAAAAATGCATTCCATGCACTATATCGTATTGTTGGGGATGAAGGTGTTTTGGCTCTCTGGAAAGGAGCTGGTCCAACTGTAGTTAGAGCAATGGCACTGAACATGGGCATGCTTGCTTCCTATGATCAAAGTGTTGAATTTTTCAAGGATAACCTTGGTTTTGGCGAAGCTACAACAGTTATAGGTGAGATTCTTTGCACAATTCATGATCAAATTTCTTCGTATTTCGTCCTATACTTGCAGTAGACCACCTTCTTCTTGAATCATCCATGCTCTGTATCCCCCTTCCTGAATTAGCATCATCTTGTCATTGAAAATTATGGAAGTTTCTTGATTCTGCAGAAACTACTGTGATGTTTATTATGTGTAAATTGACATGTTGTTTTCTTTTCTTGCTCCTCTCAGGCGCAAGTGCTGTTTCAGGATTCTTTGCTTCAGCTTGCAGTTTGCCATTTGATTATGTGAAGACCCAGATTCAGAAAATGCAGCCTGATGCTGAGGGGAAGCTTCCTTACTCTGGCTCTATGGATTGTGCCTTGAAGACCTTGAAATCTGGCGGGCCGTTCAAATTTTACACTGGCTTCCCCGTGTACTGTATTAGGATTGCTCCACATGTCATGGTACGATCTCTCGTCTAGCCCTGTCACTCCCATTTTCTATTTTTGTCCTCGTCTCGATCTGGACTTGAGGTAGGTGAGGCCTCTCTAAGATTAGTGGAGTAAAACATCAACCCAAAACTTAGAGTGGATCGCGTCCATGATTAGTGGGGTGAATATGAGCATAAATAAAGAGTGAACCCTGATGTTTTTTTATTTTTGATTTTAACTCAAGCTCTCATTGAGATAAAAATGAAAGGAGATACAAGAACAAGAGAAAAAGCAAACAAAAAAGGAGTCCACATAAAATGGGAGGCCTTATAAGATTGGACTCCAATCAAACAAAATAATGTTTAAAGAATAATTACCAAAGAAAACTTAGTAACAGAAGCTAAGAGAGGAACATAGAAAATGGTCCCCTTTGAAGTGTGTGGGGGTGGGGAATTGATGGTTATTTATTCATAATTCTTACAATATTTTGATCTATGACAATGCAGATGACATGGATTTTCCTCAACCAAATTCAAAAGTTTCAGAAGACCGTTGGTCTTTGAGGTTCGAAACGATGGGGATTTCCTCTCGACCTGCACAATCTCAAGGAACATTTTTTTGCTCTCTTCCGGGGCTATGTTGTGGTTCTTCATCTAAACAGAAATCGTTCGCCGTAAAAGTCAAGACTTATTATTATTATCATCATCAATTTTTTTTATCGCAAGATCGTCATAGTAGGGTTGAGAGACTAAATTCTGACAGTCGATTATGGGTTGCGATTTTATTATAGGATTGTTAAAGATAGTAATTGAAAGTTTTGGATTGTTTTTGGTTCAGGAATCAATCAGGCGGGGGACATTGATTTGAGCAAAATAAAGTTTAGGGAACTCTTTTTATTGACAAAAGGGATGCTGACATCAGTTTTGTCTAACTTGATTGTCATACTTTTGGGAGTGGAGGGTTACCTCAACTTCTCAGAAACCGTGAAATTTATTCCTATGCATTTGATATTTTGTCTTTGAATTTAGATAATTCTATCATAGGACTTCCTATCTCTCCTCACATCAGTTTTTTTTTTTTTAATCTATGGCTGTCTGGGTCAGCTTGTGCGTACCTCGACTAATGTTATGGGACATGCCCTCTGATCTTACAATATTTGGATGTCAAGAAAACTCGTAAGAAATTAATTCTTAGGTAGGTGGTTACCTTGGATTGAACCCACCTTAAGCACTCCTAAATTCTCTTTGACCACTTGAGCTACTCCATGATGGTTATCTCTTTAGTTTGGATCATATGTTTCTTAGGCTGATGCACTGTTTTTGATGGATTCAACGATAACAATGTTTTGGTGGTGATATTTGATTATGATTAGTATTTTGGACGAACTCTTTTGGTTTGGGGGAGCTATCAGGAATTTGAACCAAAATATTCATGCAGGGTGAAAATCAAACCTTCAATTAAAGGAAAACAATTTAACCATGTTGAATTGCTGAACTCTTTTGATGATGTTTAGTTTTTATTTTATGATTTTTATTTATTTTTGAGATAAGTTGCTTCAATTACAAGGAAAACAATTGAACCATGTTGAATTGCTGAACTCTTTTGATGATGTTTAGTTTTTATTTTATTATTTTTATTTATTTTTGAGATTAGTTGTTGTTTAGCAGTTTAATACATATGGCTATCTTTTGATGAGGACTGTAAAGTTGTTTGACGATTCATCATGGAGAAAAACTGGAAGTATTTTATAAATACTTACTAGTGTGAGGTTCAAATGGGCAAAATTTAATTATTATTTTTTTAAATTAAACCTTAAACCTAAAGTAATTTAATAATTAAAAAAAAAAAGTGGTTCATTTTGAAACTGACACGTGTAGGTAAGTATTTATAAAATACTTACCAACAGTAAGTTTTTTTCACATGAAAAATTCATGCTCTCTTTGATTAAAGTTTTTCTTTTTTATGAGTTCAAGTTGTAACCCTAAATTTTACATGAGTGCTCTTTTAGCCTAATTAAGTGTAATATACTAGTAGTTTTTAAATATTGAAATGTTGTTTTTTTTTTCAAAATCAAATGTTCACTTTTTTAGTTCAACAAGAAATGAAATTTTTTAGTCCATAATTTCTTTGTTTGAAATTATATTTTTTTTACTAGTTTTAATTTTGTAATATTCTTTTTGGTTTCTGTACTTATAAACGTTTGTGTTTCTATACCAAAATGTACTTTGTTCACTATTGGTTGAATTCCTACATTTTATGAAGTATAATATGTTTAAAAATTATAAGTTCAATAAACAGACACTTTTTTTAATATAGAAATTTATAAATTCAAATCTTTCTCAAAGAAAAGATTTTAATTTCCTCAAATTCAATAATGAACTAAATTGAAACATAATAATATGATAATAAGATTTGAATTTATGACATTTCTTTAGATATAATAAAAAAACATAAAATAGGATAAATCGATCTCACGTGTTTAGGACCGTGTTCATTTTGGTAAAGATCCAATATTTAAATTAGACAATCTTTCATTTACTTTTTTTTATCTTTTTAGTACTCAATCTTTCATTTACCAGTAACTTTAAATTCATTACTAGTTGGTTGTTAGGTCATACCTAATTAGACTTGTAATCTTAATATATAGGTTAAAATACCATTTTGGTCATTTGATTTTGAGATTTGTTCCATTTTGGTTCCTCGACTTTCAAGTGTCCAATTTTGGTCCCTCGATTTTGCTCTTTGTCTAATTTTGGTCCCTCAACTTTTAAATGTCCAAATTTAGTCTCTCGACTTTGTTGTTTGTCCAATTTTAGTCCCTCGACCTTGTTGTTTGTCCAATTTTGATCCCTAAACTATTAAGAAAGTTAAAAAATGGTCATTTTAATCAAATGAATTTTTTCTCACTCCTAAATTATTTTCTCTCTCTTCCATATTTCGTCATTTCTCTCTCTATAAGTTTTACCTCTATTCAATCCACCTATATTTCCCTCTTTCTTTTTCTTCTTGATTCCATGGTAAACTATGAATTTTTCATTTCTCTCTCTATAAGTTTTACCTCTGTTCAATCCACCTCTATTCCTCTCTTTCTTTTTTCTTTTTTTTCTTTCATTCTCTTTCTTTTTCTTCTTGATTCCATGGTAGATTATGAATTTTGAAAATAAAAAGTGACAAATCAAAATAAGAAAATGATTATTTAAGAAAATTGTCTCATATTAAACAATTTGATGAAATGGATTGAGGAGGGAATAAAGAAAAAAAAAAGGAAAGGAAAGATGACTAAAGAGGTGGATTTAAGAAAGATAAAATTTTTAGAAAGAGAAATAATGAAAGATGGAAGAGAGAGAAAATAATTAAGAATGAGAAAAAATTCATTTCACTAGAAAGGATCATTTTTTTAACTTTCATGATAGTCTAGGGATCAAATTTAGACTTTTGAAAGTCGAGAAACTAAAATTGGATAAACAGCAAAGTTGAAGGACTAAAATTGGACAAACAATGAAGTTGAGGGACCAAAATTGAACATTTGAAAGTCAAGAGACCAAAATGAAATAACCCTTAAAGTTGAGGGACCAAAATTATATTTTAACCTAACATATATATAATAAATCCTAAGGATATGTTTGTCTTTTTGGACAACAACACCTCTTTTTTTTTTTTTTTTTTTAATATATGGAACCGAACCGATATCCATTAAGGAATAAAACCATTGATTTGTCTTCATTTGGTTCGACTCGATTTTGATTCGATTTGGTTCGGTTTTGATTTTAATATAATTTAGATTGAATTTTTCTGTTTAGGCCTTTTGGTAGTTTTGATTTAAATTTCTATTTTATTTTTATACCGAACAAAACCTCCTTAATTCTTGTTAAAAAAAAAACAAGAATAACAACTATAATAACTATAATTGAAGAATGCTTCCAAAATATATACTATACTGTATATTGTTCAATATCTTTGTAAAATGGAATCCAAAGTTTCAATTCAAAGTTTCTTTGGATTCATGTATTTTTTTCTTGAATAATTAGTACAACACAGTCTACATTTTCTTAGATTTTCTCTTCACAAACTATGATTTTTATTGTTATTATTATGATGATGTTATACACAATATGAGAAATTAAATTAAAGAAAGAATGTTTTTTTAAAAAATAAAATAATAATAATAAAGAAAATATCAATAGTTAGAATGAAGGTTAAGAAATTTATAAATGATTTTTTTGTTATTAGTATCATCTTACGGTAAGAATTAGCCCCAAGTGTGCAAGTAAAAAATGTATAATTTAAATCCTAAATCTATGGTCACTCATGTCATGATTTTTTGTTCTTACCCAAGATGTATAATTAAAATTAAAGAAAGTGTCAATAGTTGGAGAAAGTTTACCAATATACAAAAAAAAATCTAATATCAAAAAGATAACCACACACTCTTTTTTATTATTATTATTTGAAACTTAAAGGAAAACAAAAACTCTGACACGATTTATCTTTATTTGAAGGACTAAAGAGCACAAAGATTAAGTCAAAAGAAATTATTGGAAAAAGCAAAAAAAAAATTGCAGTATAATCATTGCAGGAAGTTTTCAATAAAAGTACAAATATGTTTAATGGGAAAAACTAAAGAAATTCTAATTCTCTTTTTACTTTCTTTCCCATATTATTTTTCTTCTTATTTAATCAAACTAAAAGAGTCAAGAGTAAATGCAGTCACTAACACTAACCAACATAAATAATCCAAATGATGAAAATCAATGGATGAGCCGACCACAATCTCAAGCGATGAAAGCTTCAAATTTTTTTATGAGAAGTATGTACGTTTGTGGAGGAAAACAACAGCTAGTGAGAGGAAAATAAATAGTGAAAATCAACATAGGTTTTCATTAATGTTAAAATATTTATATATTCTATTCGGTTCGGTTTTTTTGTTGGTTCTTCAAACATAAACCGATCCGAACAAAAAAAAAAGGTTTTTCACAATAACAAACCGATTGATCCAATACTTTTTTAATTAACCAATCCGAACCAATAAATCGGTTCGGTTCGGTTTGATCGGTTTTCGGTTTTCACTATCACCCCTACATCAAACCCTCTATCGAATTTCTATTTTTCTTTTTTTAAACAAACCGTTTTGTCAAATCTCACATTAAATTTCATCAAACTTATCTTTTAATCTCGGTTAACATCAATATTCAAATATTTCTTTCTTAAAATAATTTTAACTCTAAAAAAATGTTAATAGTGTGTTGGCTTTGTTGTAATCTAATTTAACTCTACATTTGAGAATTCGGTTTTGAAATGAATTATTTCATAAAAATTTATCAATCAATAATAATTTAATTCATAAAAAACCTCTCTTTTTTTAATAAAAAGTTTATGGGTAAACATATTTCTAAAATTATGAAAAATTAATAAAAAAAAAATTACAAATGAAATATAGTAATAAATTAACAACAAATACTAAATTTTAGATTTATTATCGTTATAAATATTAAAATTTGGTATTTAAAAGTAAAAGAATCAAAATAAAACCAAATTGAAAGCACATAGACTAAAATGACATTTTAATTATTTTATTTGTCTAAGTAGTTAATATTTAAAAAAATAATAAAAACAAGAAACAAAATTGAATAAAGTTAGCAAGGAAAGAAAAAAAAACAAATATTTTAAAGTTATATTTTTTTTTCTTCCATTCTTGTGTTAGGAAACAAATATTTTAACTAGTATATGATATATTTGGCTTACTTTTGCTTAATAAAACCATCATATCCTATTACCTCATATTTCTTTATTTTCTAAAAGAATATATTTTTACAAGTTTCACGCAAATATATTTGATACTACTTTCTTTTAACTCATTCAATCGAAAATTTAGTCCAAAATTTTAAAATTTATTATTGTTTGCTTAATTTATGTTACTAATATGTTTAGTAACAAAATATAAAACTAAAAGTTAATTGGTAATTCAATATGATAGCTTTTAATTATCTTAGGGGTGTATATGTGTAACTAAAATGTCATAATTATTATTAAACTAAAAACGATAAAAAATACTTTTTAAAACCAGTTAACAATAATTGAGGCGAATAATTAAAATTCACAAACTTTTAATTATAGATCCATAATTGTTGTTATTTACTTCAATCACATTTTCAAAAAAATGTGTATATATATATATCAATCACTATTAACCACAATCCCCAAATAAGTAGTTGATTACTCCACTATTATTTACCTCAATCTACAAACGAGTAGTTAACTACTCAAACTACTATTAACCACTTATTTCCTCTCCGCTTCACTCTACTATTTTCTACCAAAAACAATTGCACCCTAAAATATTTTGGATCGGTATGACAACCCTAGAGGGGTGAATAGGGTTTCTTTAGCTTTTATGAAAACTTTTTCCTAATGTGGGTCTAATTAAACAAATTAATTTACTTTTTACTGATCAATCAATTTAACCAAGAATACGATACAAATTAAATAGGAAATTATTAAATACCAATTTCAAGCACCTTATTTAATTATAACATAAATATTGGTAAAGAATATATCAAGATAAATTATACCAATCAAATCAACATATACATAACAATTAATTTCACACAAGGTAATATAACAAATTATTTGTAAAAATGAAATAAGATAGGGATAAAGAAATTGACACTGTGAATTTATAGTGGTTCGGCATACCTACTCCACTCCCCAAGCTCCTCTTGGGTATTCCACTAAAACAACGAAGACTTTTTCCACGGCTTAGAGTCAAACAGTTACAATGTTCCTTTTGGGGAGCAAGAACAAACCTGATCTTTTCCACGGCTCAAGATCAAACCATTACAACTTTTTTTTCGGGATCAAGAGAAACCCTTACAATAATTTGGAAATGTAAGATCAAGATGATCAAACTCTCTCAAATAGTGGATTTACAAATTTAACTCTCACAAATCAAATCCTCACAATACAATAATTTCTCTCTCAAGAATAAGATGAAAATTGAAAGTTTGGAGAGAGCAACAATGAAGACTTCTTTATTTTGGAGGATTGAAAAATATGAAACTTGGTATCTTCATTTGGTGGAGAAGACGAAGCTTAAATAGACATGAAGAAGCAAAGTTGCCGTTATACACAAAACATAATAATATTATAATATTAAAAAAGTTACCGTTAGACACAATGTATTATAATAATATAATATTCAAAAAGTTGCATTTAGACAAACAACATATAACTTTCTTTCCCTTTTAAGAAAGTTACCGTTATACACATAATAAAATAATAACATAATAATGCACTCTTTCATTTTTTTTTTTTCATTTCCCTTTTTCTTTTACTTTCTTTTTACTTTGACTTTTTAAGACACAAAAAATCTCATGTGTCAAACATTCAATGTTCCACATTTCGCTCTTGGATTGATTAATTTTTGCTACGTCATTACATCGGGATTTACCATTTAAAATCGTTTAGGCCGTAACTTTTTCGTTTTAACTTCGATTTGAGTGATTCAAAATGCGTTTGAATTATTATTTCAAGCTCTACATGATGTATACTTCAAAACACTATATTTGTTAGTAAATAAATTTCAAGTTTGTTATCATCAAAACATTAGTTCATTAATTAATTAATTTGAGATGACCAAAAAGCCAACAAAATATTTGATAAAAAATAGGTTAAAATACTATTTTGGTCCCTCAACTTTCAAAAGTCCAATTTTAGTCCCTCAACTTTTATAATTGTTCTAATTTGGTCTCTCAACTTTCAAAAGTTCAATATTAGTCCCTAAACTTTGCAAAAAGCTTGAAAACAGTCCCTAGGGCTAACCATTTCTTAACGGACATTTGATAAGGGATCAATTGAAAGGAAAAAAATAAAAAATAATAAAAAAGTACCCTTCTTCTTCATCCTTCTTTTGTTTTATCATTTAAACCTCTGTTTCTTTTTCAAATTACAGAGCAAAATGGTGAATGATGAATGTGCTCGACCAAGAAAGAAATTGTGCATTTTCAAAAAGAAATCTAACAAAACAAATTCTATTTTATAATTATACTAGTTTTGGTTTGATTTTTGCGAGAATATTTTTTTTCGATAATGTGCTTCAATCGAGCCCCTCTATCGGTCACCCCACCCCTTAAATCGAACCCCTAACTTACGGTTGTTAACTCAATCATCAATCTTCAATCTCCTTCCATTTTCCTTTTCAATTTCGATCTTAAATCTTTATTTTCTTAATCTCAGATCTTTTTCATGGACAAACCTCATGATCCGCCACCAGATTTGTAAAACCCCGTCTTCAATCCAACCATCCTCATACTCCGCCTCTTGGATACGAATGATTCGCAGCTAGTCCCAGTTCCACTTCAGATTATTTATCCGGATGTTGATGTCAGACCTGGCGGTGATTCTTTTGAATATGGATAATTCTTTTTATTCAAAACAAAATAAATTTTGTTTTGTTTGATTTCTTTTTGAAAATACACAATTTCTTTCTTGGTTAAGCACATTCATTATTCACCATTTTGCTTTGTAATTTGAAAAAGAAACAGAGGTTTAAATGATAAAACAAAAGAAGGACGAAGAAGGGTAATTTTTTTTATTTTTTTTCCTTTCAATTCATCTCTTATCAAACGTCCGCTAAGAAATGGTTAACCCTAGAGACTATTTTCAAACTTTTTACAAAGTTTAGGGACTAATATAACTTCTGAAAGTTGATGGACCAAAATAAAACAATTATAAAAGTTGAGGAACTAAAATTTGACATTTGAAAGTTGAGAGACCAAAATGAAACAACTATAAAAGTTTAACCATAGGGACTATTTTCAAGCTTTTTACAAAGTTTAGGGACTAATATTTAACTTTTGAAAGTTGATGGACCAAAATAGAACAATTATAAAAGTTGAGAGACTAAAATTTGACATTTGAAAGTCGAGAGACCAAAATCCAGAAGCTTAGGAACCAAAATGGTATTTTTACCTAAAAAATAAATAAACAAACAATCCATCTTACACTTATTAATAACCTAAGGCCAGGGGATGCCGGCAACCAGATCAGAGCAAAGCATCGGAGTTAGAACTTGGAATTGAAATCCCAACGCTGTTAATGGAAACGAAGCTTTAGTTTCTTCACTACGCTTCTGGATTTTGCACTGCAACATGATGCGAGCTCTTCTACTCCGCCAAGGCATCTCTCGAGCTCTCTCTCCATCTTTAAATTCTTCACCCTTCAGATCCCTTGCTTCGCCAACTACCTCTTCTTCCTCCTCTTTGCCGGATTTATTGTCGTCTCCATTCGCTTCGCCGTCCACCGCCGTGGACGCCCGTTGCCTCTTCCTCGGTTCTCCGTGGTCCCTCATTCCGCAGCGTGGATTTAAGGCGCATGGTTCTGATGTAAGTTTGATTATACGCCTACGTGATTTTTCTATTTTATTCGGCGTTTCTATCAGTATTTAGCATTTTGCATATTGGTTTTTCCTATAGTTTGCAGTTTAATAGGTTTTAGGTTTTAGGGTTTAGGGTCATCTTGCTAGTTACCTTCACAAAATGTAGTAGAATATGGTTCTTTGGTTACAATAGTGGAGACGTGCTTAAGCTGGTACAGCCCTTCGCGGATATAAAAAACAATAAATGTAATCTTTATACTATAGTTCGGAGAAAGTTAGAATTTAGTGTCAAGCTAGAATTTAATCCATATGGTTCGGGATGATCGGCGAATTAAGTATGTGGTGGTAACTAGTATCCATGTGTAAATGGTGTGATTGTTTGTCCATTCAGTCACTTATTTCAACGTCATTATTGACACATGAATAATTAACTTTCCCATATTTAATTTGTCAACGATTATACAAAGATTGTTTTTAAGGTTTTATCAAATCATGAAGAATAAATTATAGTTTTTGAAACCCTAAACACTAAATTATAACTATCTAAATTATAGAAACTAAATTCTAGCTTTTAACGCTATAAGAATCAAATTCTAACTTTCTTCAAATCATAAGGATCAAATTTATAATTTATCCTTACAAAAACGATGTAGCTTAGTTCAGTGATTTTTAATTTGTGGGTTTCGTTTGTATGACACATTTTGTGCTTTTGTTGAACTTTGTCGAGAGTCTTAATTTCTAGTGGTTTCTCTTTATGGTTGCAGGTGAGAGTGGGAAATATAATTCAACGGAAAGGTTGCCGTTTCTCTGTGTTGATATTTGATTGTTGACTGCATATTGACTGATAAAGCAATTGTTTGTCTGTCTCTCATGATACGTATGCATTACTGACCGAATGAATGTGCTTTTGTTGTCCAAATTATTTGCTTCCAGAACGTATTTACCAGGTATTCTTTGATGTCTTTTCATTTCATTGATATGATTGAAATATCATATTAGTGTTATCTTATATGATAGTGAAGCTCCGATTTCCCAATTTCCAAAAAAGAAGAAGAAGTTATCTTATGTGATGCTTGTTACTGGGTTATGCTTCCTGGTTTAGGTTACCAAAGTCGAACATTCACATGAAGGAAGAGGAAAAGCCACGATCAAGGTTCATTTCTGAACTTTAAACTTTTTATATTTGGACTTGCATTGAATTTTTCCTTGGATATTTATTGGGGACAAGCTATATCATTTTATTTGGGTAAGGGAGATTGTAAAAAGATCTTCCAATTCCATTAAGCAAAGGCGAGAATTGGGTTTAGGGTTCTCTCTTAAACACTCATTTGACCAAGACCCTTTATATTGTTGTAAAATTCCTACATTTGAGGTGTCAAAAATGTCGTTGGATTTTTGTAGAGGTGAATTTTACCATCTCTTACATGCTGTGGCTTTTCCTCTTTGGCATCTTCCGATGTTCCCTAAGAGCCTAAAAGAATCTTTGCAGCAAATATTTTGCTGTCATCCTAGAAGATGGATATGAGATAACGCTTCCCAGGACGATTGAACTCTTGAAGGGGTTGAGAGGAATATGTATATATAGTGGGACATTATTGGTTTTCTAATTTCTAGCATAGACTTGGAACGTGGTTTTACTGAAATTTTTGTAATAACTTTCCCTCAATTAACAACATTTGGACTGCTTAATCTCTACATGTCCTAGGATTCGTAGAATGTTTCTTCTCCTCATTTTTATTTGTCTCTTTGATGAACTTTTATCGTATGAATCTTGTCTTCTCTCCCTCTCATATCGTGGCAAAGGGATGAAATTGGGAGAATGGGAAAAGGATGATTCTCTGCCGAACACCAAGAATCATTCTCTCCATTATCAAATTTCCCAAAATCACATTTTTATTCTCCTCCTAACTACTTTTTATTCTTCCCATACTAACTTTTTATTCTTCCCATAACTATTTTTCACTCTCATCATATTCATTATTTCTTTTTCCATATAATCATTCTTTCATCCCAAACAAAAATAATTATTCTCTTTCCCCAAACACTCCCTCTCACATATATACATGTGTGTATGCACAGATGAGTGGATTGCATATATGTGCACAGTATATGCATACACTCCAGTAGTCAGAGATTAAAGTTGCCTTTTTCTTGGAGGATTGAATGCAAGTATTTTCTTTGCTAATGTAAAATTAACCTATACCTTATCACAGGTTGAACTTCGTGACGTTGAGAGTGGAAATAAAGTAACTCAACGGTTTGCCACAGATGAATCTGTTGACAGTTACGCACTGTTCTTTCTATATATCCTTCTCATGCATTATAAGCCTTGTCTTATGCAAATCTTGTTGAAAATGAAATCCTATAATCTCGATGAGGATGTTGGTCTATATTTTCATGTTTTGATTGTTGTGATTACTGATTTACTTTTGTCCTAATTTTTTTACCATAATTGCTAGATCCTAAACAGCGACAGTTTAGAAAGAAATTCAGCATGTCATACATTTACAGACACCCACCCTTTTAATTTTATAGGTTGGGGGACATGATGTTTTAGCGATTTCTATTAGTCATGATTCTAGCATAATTTCTAGATCCTAAACAGCGAAAGTTTGGAAAGAAATCCAGCATGTCATACATTTACATGATCCTAGCGATTTCAATTAGTAGATGGTCTTTCATGATTGTATGCAACGATCTGATTTATTCCTTAAATTTTTTACTCATTTAGGTTTAGTTATCTCATTATACAATATCTAGTACCATTAGTTTTTATTCTATCCATGTCTATGATATAATACTATAGTTTTTTATGGCTAAACATCAGGAATAGTGTTAGGCAATGGTAAACATCAGGAATAATACTATAGTTACCATCATATCTTGTGACTAATGAATTATTGCAGGGGTTTTTGTGCAGGAAAAATCATATATATTTATGTGCAAAGATCGGGACGCCAAAGTATTATTAATGGAGTGAGTTTCACCAAGCCCTTCAATATTTATTTGTGGTGAATTTGAACTTAAAGTATTATAGAATGAAATCTTCTGAAAAGTTGTTCTGCTAATTGTATACCAGCCCTGATACGTATGAGCAACTGGAAGTCCCTGAGGAGTTGTTTGGCAAAGCTGCCATGTACTTACAAGGTGATTCAGCATGATTTATTCATTGCGACTGAAGGATCGTATCTTTTCTGACTAGGAGAAAGCTTTTGCTGTCTAAAAATGTTTCTCAAATATTCTCTCATTTAATATAATCATCATAATCATAATTATATCTATCCCTGCCACAGAATGTCGATCCATTTTTATTTGTCGGTTACCATCATCATCCATAATCAATATCTTTTTGTTTATGCTGGGAACTAACACTTGATTAATGTAAAATATAGATGACATGAAAGTTATGGTACAACTTTTCAATGACACCCCCTTATCTGCAACGGTTCCAAAAAGAGTGACATGTGTTGTGAAGGAAGCACAACCACCTATGAAAGGAATTGCAGCTACTCCCAAGTATGTTCCTTCTTACTTTGTATTATTAGGACTTATTGTTAGGATCTTATTTTGACTGCATATTTTTTAAACTCTATAATTCTGTTGTAACAAATTCCCTTGTACATCTCCCAAGAGCCTATTATAAAAAGGCCATTTACTCTTTGTAAAGATATAAAATACAGAAGCATTAATTTTCTATTTTATTTTGGTATTAGAGCTCCCGACTTGCGTCCTTCTTTTTTTTTTCTCCTTTAAAATGACAGAGACTTCCTCATCAGCTAATCCCCTGGGCAATGTTGCATCAACTCCCCATTATCTACTATCTAACATTTGCAACCTCATTTCAGTTCGTTTAGACTCTACGAACTACATCCAATGGAAAGTACAAGTAACCGCCATTCTTAAAGCTCATGCTCTATATGGCCACATTGATGGAACAACTCCCCAACCTGGAACAGAAAATTCAGAGTTCTTATTATGGACGTACCGTGATCAAGCGTTAATTACTTTAATCAATGCGACGCTGTCCTCATCTGCCTTCTCTCATGTGACTTCGGCCAAAACTGCAAAAGAATTATGGGAATCTCTTGCAAATAGGTACAATTCCAAACTCGGTCCAATATTTTAGCATAACACTCTGCTTTATACGCTGTGTAGAAGGCCACAAATGAAACTGTTGAACAATTCTCACGACGTGTGAAAGACATCGTAGACAAGTTAGCTACTTCTTCAGTCACAATAGATGATGAAGAGACTCTCTTACACATATTTAATGGATTACCTGCTGAGTATGGACCATTTCGAACATCGATTCGAGCTTGAAGTGTGCCGATTATCTTTGATTCTGATTCATTTCTCATTCAGGATAAAATTTCTGGCCAAATCTTATATAAGGGTCAAAGCATTAATGGCCTCTATCCTATTCCAAGAAACCCCAATTTTTTTCAACAATTGCACAATCAAGAACTTTTGGATTTTTAGCAAATAAGGAGTGTTCTCTATGGCACCAACGGCTGGATCATCCGTTTTTTAAGGTCTTGCGTCATTCTTTACGTCATTTAGGTCTTTCTTTTTCAAATTTTTTGTCAACTTGTGATTGCACTAGCTGTTTATGTGCAAAAATGACAAAACAACCTTTTATTTTATCGAATTCTATTTCAATTAAATCACTTGAATTAATTCATAGCGATTTGTGGGGACCTTCTCCTATTCCATCAAATAATGGATTTCGATATTATGTGATTTTCATTGATGATTATAGCAAGTTTACTTGGTTATTTCCTATCTCTAATAAAAATGAGGTGTTTGGTATTCTACAAAAATTCATTCCTTCTGTTGAAAATTTATTATCCTCTCGTGTTAAATTTTTTCGTTCCGATGGGGGTGGTGTATTTTGCAACAAAACATTATCTACTTTGTTTGAGTCAAAAGGCATTCTCCATACAAAATGGTGTTGCTGAACGAAAGCATAGACATATTGTTGAAACTGCATTGTCTCTACTATTTCACTCTTCAGTACCTATTGAATTTTGGCCATTTGCCTTCACTGTTTTCTTAATCAATCGAATGCCTACACAATCTTTAAATATGATGTTGCCATTTGAAAAATTGTTTGACTTCGCTCCTGATTTGCTACATTTAAAAGTTTTTGATTGTGCATGCTATCCCCTCTTGAAACTGATAAGACCCGTTTAGGAGAAGGATAAGGATTGGTCAATCCTACTCCTAATTGGCTTGGTTTAATGTTTATTGTTTATTTTTATTATTCTTTTGTAATAAACACCTTGAGGACAAGGTGTATTTTGGGGGCCGGGTAATGATAAGGCCCGTTTAGGAGAAGGATAAGGAATGGTCAATCCTATTAGGAGTAGGATAAGGAATGACCATTCCTATTAGGAGTAGGATAAGGAATGACCAATCCTATTAGGTGTAGGATAAGAATATTAGACTATAAATAAGAGAGAATAGAGAGATAAGGATATATTGAGAAGTATTGAGATATTGAGTATCTAGGATCGAGAGGGTCCAAGTACCTTTAACACTGGTTAATTAGCATCTTTATTATCCTTTTTATTTAAATATATATTCAGTTCTTATCAAACACTTAGAGATAAAGTTTTCCCTAGTACTGATTGGTTAGTTTAATTGGTTGTTATAGTTTGAGAGAACCTAACTAGTGCTAGAGTGAGCCATTCTAGAGCTCGAGAGAGCTTGAGTTAGAGCAAATCACTAGTTCGCTTCTTAGCATAATGCCTCTTCCCTGTAGCATAATCACTAGTTCTTAGCATCTTACTAATTTTCTCATTTGAGAATTGCATCTATTTTGCTTTAACAAATTTATTTCAGCAACCTTAGTATAGCTCCATCACAACAATTTTTCCCGTTACCATGACTCTCTAAACTTCATTTAAGCATGTTGTTAATCACTAATCCCTGTGGAGATGACTTTTACTTACTTTAAAACTTGCTACAACAAGACTGTGTATACTTGCACAATCTGGGGTCCAGGCACGCATAGCTAATTTCCATTTCGATCACATTTCGCTAGAGCAAACTCAGAGCGAACATCGCATGACCTTATATTTTTTCCCAACACATATCATCACTTGTCCTCACCATCTTTCTCATTTCTAACTTCATTTGATTCTGTGTCCGTCCCTAAAACCACTGGTGAAGCATTGTCCCACACCCACTCTGGGTGGCACCAGGCCATGGTGGAAAAGGTGACTACGTTGGATGCGAATGGGACTTGGGAACTAATACCTCGTCCAGAAGGGAAACAGACGATCGGGTGTAAGTGGGTGTTTGCCGTCAAGATGAACTATGATGGCTCTGTTGCACGACTCAAGGCATGCTTGGTTGCTAAGGGGTAGGCTCAGACGTATGGGGTTGATTATAGTGAAACTTTCTCCCCCGTTGCAAAAATGACGTCGATTCGGTTGTTTATTTCACTGGCAGCTATGAATAATTGGGCACTGTATTAGCTTCATATTAAGAATGTGTTTTTGCATGTTGATCTCCTCGAGGAGGTGTATATGGAGCAACCACCTGGTTTTGTTGCTCAAGGGGAGAATGCCAAAGTCTATCGTCTCCGTAAATCTTTGTATGGTTTGAAACAGAGCCCACGGGTATGGTTTGGTAAATTCAGTCAGGCTCTTGAGAAGTTTGGAATGCAGAATAGCTCTTCAGATCATTCTGTATTCTTTCGCCAATCTGAACGCAGGATTGTGTTACTTGTAGTGTACGTGGATTATATCGTGATTACCAAAAGTGATGATTCCAGGATAGTCTCATTAAAGACCTTCCTTCAGAGCTAGTTTAGTACCAAAGATCTTAGAACTCTTAAATATTTCTTGGGCATTGAAGTCATGAGAAGCAAGAAGGGAATCTTTTTGTCTCAGCGGAAGTATGTTCTTGACTTATTGACCGAAACAAGAAAGTTAGGTGTGAAACCGTGTAGTACTACGATGGTACCAAACCAACCGTCAAAGAAGGAGAAGCATTTTCTAATCTTGAAAGGTACAGGAAGATGGTTGGGAAACTGAACTATTTGACAGTCACGAGACCAGATATATCATACTCCATGAGTATAGTGAGTCAGTTTATGTCATCTCCCACGGTAGATCATTGAACAGCCATGGAACAGATTTTGAGCTATCTGAAATCTGCTCCTGGAAGGGGCATATTGTACAAAAATCATGGACACTCCAATATCGAATGTTTTTCGGATGCTGGCTGGGCAGGTTCTAAGGAAGATAGGAGGTCGACCTCAAGATACTATGTGTTTATGCGAGGAAACTTAGTGTCGTGGAAGAGTAAGAAACAGAGCATGGTGTCTCGTTCAAGTGCCGAGTCAGAGTATAGAGCTATGTCTCAAGTAACGTGTGAGATAGTGTGGTTGGTTCAACTACTGAATGAAATTTGAGTGAAGACCATGATACCCGCACGACTATGGTGTGACAATCAAGCAGCAATTCATATTGCCTCAAATCCAATGTTTCATGAAATAACTAAGCACATTGAAGTGGACAGTCATTTTATTCGAGAAAATATATAACAAGGTTTGATTTTGACGAGTTATATGAAGACTGGGGAACAGTTGGGTGATATATTCACCAAAGCACTGAATGGAGTTCGGATAAGCTACGTTTGCAACAAGCTAGGCATGATAGACATATTTATTCCAACTTGAGGGGGAGTGTTAGAGTTATATGTATTATATGTATCATGTATAGTTTACTATTTTCCTAGATCTAGGCCCATTAGGCCCATTGTGTACCTTATATAAAGGCATTTCCTCTTCTAATAAAATATAACGACTCTTTAGTCACAAACTCTCGGTTACATTCTTGACAGTAACATTGATAAAAAAACCCCTTAGTTACATTGATTTTAATACAAATGTAGTTAAGTATACGACTTTGCATTCTTGTTGAAGGTACGATGGGAAAAGTGCTTGACATTCTCTTTCTTTTTCTTCATTTCTTTCCAATAATAATAGTGAGAATCAAGCCAACTCAAGTGCACCTTCCTCAACTAATCTTTTAGATGACCTCCTAACCCTACAATTCTGTATTGAATAGGATATTGTAATACTCGTGAGTCGTGACCACTATACTTTGAAAAATGACATCAGAGAATATGGACATGCCGACCACTTACCTATTTGAAGCAAATCCAACTCATGGTGGCTGCGAAGTATTGTCTCTATCTTGTGTGCACGCTTATTACTTTGCACAAGCTAACAAAACTAGTACTACAACTAGTTCACTCCAGATCCCAAATAGCTTCAAACAGGTTAGCATCTTTACTGCTCTTTTCCGTGCCTAATTTTATTATACCCAATATTCCAAATCATCAACCAGGTAATGCTTCTTTAATTCTATTCTCATTCAAATGAGTCGCTGACGCAATGAAATGATGGCACAACCACAGAAAATTTACTTGAGTGGAGCAATCTATGATAAAGGTACATGGAGGATCTAGATGCTCAAATGTTGGGCAAAATACATGAAAGATTATATTTTTACACTGCTATCATTTTTTTAATATGGCTTCTTTTCAAGGTCAATGGAATATTCTTCCGAAACAATTAATTTCTTCAAATTTACTTGATGAACTGTGGAAATTTAGAATACATGTAAAGTATCAAATAAAACATACCAATGACATGACTGGGTTCCCAGAATTAGCAAACGGTAGCCTATCATGCATCTCTTTATTGTCTTGAGAGGAACATCCTAAAGAAATAAACAAATATTTAGAAAGAAAAAAATCAAAAAGTCATCATTATGGGAGTAACTGTTAGTTAAAAGTTAAAATGTACCTGCTACATTTCCATTCATATTTGAACGTGGCTTCTCGTTATCTTCTCCATGTGAAGAATTGGATGAGAGAGGAACTCCAGGCACATCAACATCTTCTAGAATGTCATCCTCCACTGATAGACGGAGAAAATGTATAATGCATTGAGCTTTAGACTTGGACCCAACATGTTCTGTAATTTCATTCCAATTCTCACTAGACAATTCTATCGCCTCTAAAAGTAATAGAGTTTCTTGATCAGTCCAATTTTCGCAATCCAGTTCACCATAATCTTTTGTGTACACCTTCAGAAAATCAATGCTTGAATGACCAGCAACATATTTGCCTTCATGGAAGCAGTCAGAGCAAAGTAAGACATCAACCTGTTGCAAGGATGCCAATAAGTGAACAAAGAACAAAGATCCAAAAGGATTTCAAGAGATTTTCTAACATTTATGTATCAGAACCAATTATTTTGCATGGGAGAGGCTCACTGAGTTAAGAGAGAGGATTCATATTGCCTAAAGGTCCCTTTGATGTAACCTTTTCCGAGATTCCAAAAACAGAAACCCTCTCTATCACCTACTCATCGCTAGTATTCCTTCTAAAATGAAAATTTCTCATTTGATTTCCTCAGCAAACACATCACAGAGTTTTGTGTATAATCAAACAGAATAAAAAAAATCCAAGGAAGCCCAAAAGCCAAACAATGTTTGTGGTCAGGCTCTAATTCCATTTCGAATCTTAATAAAGGACATGAAACCATCATGGGTTGGCCTAAGAAAGCCTGGGGAACCAAAAGGTTATGAGTTCAATCAATGGTGACCACTTACCTAAGAATTAATTTCCTACGGGTTTCCTTGACAACAACATGCACGGATATAAAAAAAGCCATAGGAATAGAGATTCTAGTACTCTACTATGAAATGAAAGTTCGAGAACTTCAATTGCTACTCCTCATAATCTCTTTTGTACGCCATCTACCACAATATATATTTTTGTGTTTGGGCTAGCTTACATGCACCTAAATTATTCTCATGGAACAATTGACTGACTTAACTACATTTGGTTGTCAAGCAATTGACTGACTTAACTACATTTGGTTGTCAAGGAAACCTATAGGAAATTAATTCCTAGATAACTGACTAGAGATTGAATTCATAACTTCTTAGTTCCCTAAGTTTCACTAGGCCAACCCATGATTAGGAGAGTCATCAAGTTAGGCAAACCCATGACGGTTCTATCACAATAAATCAAGTATATGCAAGTTTGGTAATTATGTAGTCTACTATTATTTCCTCTCTCCCTCAACTTAATGACCCTTACTATACCCCAAGTTATTTAGAATTTACCATTTTGGACAACCACATGGGTTCAATAATTTAAAATCCCAACGGGGAAAGGTTTCGAGTGGCAGGGCCATGTCACATGAACATAACTATCACAACATTGCTTTCTTATTTTCATTGTATTTTATTTATTGTCTCTAACTGTATTTATCTTTTCCCTGAGAACAATTATCATTCTTTCAAGCATTTATACAAGCTTCATGTGATGAGGTACTTTAAGTCAGACAAACAATGGAGTACTATAGTCAATAGGGTAATAGAAACTAACCTCTTTCTGTGATTGATAGTATGCACTGGGAACAGACCGAGAACAAGAGCTACAATGATTTTCAGCGAGAAGCTCTCGAATTCTGTTGTCCAAATCACACAAACGATCATTGTTATTATGGCATGAAACTGTCGAATAAACATCAGCTGCCTTGAGCCTACATTTGGGTTTGTCAATTTTGATTAAGCTATCAATAGGCTTCAAAGCAGCTGATGGCACATGAATCTCCCCATTCACATCTTCTCTCAAGTATGAACTTCTATTCCATAGTTCACATTTAGGTGATGGGGCACAATAATTTATAATACCCCAATGATCAAGAAATCGAACAATTCGAGTTAAATCTTCGTTACTGACACCACCAACCAATCCTTGGAAGTTTGAAACTGTAACCCTTTTCTCAGGATTCTCCATGTATTTGGCAACAACAAAATTCCGAATTTCCATATACTTCTCAGGAGTGCAGTCAGGCAATTTCCCAGAGAAAAAATGTGGAACAACTTGTCTCTCAAGTCGATGCACTGTGGCAGGTGAAAACCAATCTGTTTCCAACAAATCAACCGTCACATAAAAGAAATCCGATGCAGGCATGTAACATGTTAAATAGTATTCCTCTTCCCCTCTTATTCAATTAGGTACAGGTAATCTCGACGCAAAAATTGAGTACAAATGCATCAAACTGCTACCTAAATATACTAACATACACAAATTCCATTATATTTTTTCTACTCATGCAGATAGTGAAGTATATTATTCTCTCCCAAAATATTATGCAGGAATTGATTAACTTGAAAAGAACAAGAGGATCAGATCAAACCTGAGTGCATAGGAACAGAATGAACCCTACTCCCAAACCGCTTAACCACGCCACACCCTTCCATAATCGGCGGCGGGGTTATTACATAGGCTGCATTCCCAGCCTCCACCCTCTCCTGATCGATCAAAACTGGACTATCCGCAGGCATAGCAGACAGCGCCTGCAGCTGCCCATAAGACACATTCTCCAAAATCAAGGGATTTCCAGGCAGCCCCTTGCTTTGTGGGAACCAACTCGCCCTCTCCATTGCCACAACGTCCAACACAGAGAAGTGAGGCCGGGTGACAGCCCTCTTGACCACCCGAGGAAATTCGGAAACACACACTTTATCATCCGACAAGAGCTCAGTCTGCTGAAGGCTCGAATTCGGCATCTGCAGAACGTCCTCCAATTCGTCGTTGTCGTGTTTCATTTCGTTGTCTAGATCTTCATCATCATCGTCGTCATCATGCCTGTAGGTGCCATTATTATTACTGTTGTTGTTTCTGCGACCCATTTGCGAGTCCCTCTTCTTCTTCCATTTGCCGCGAGACCCTGAAAAGGGTATCGTCAAATTCAAAAATTACACACGAGAAACAGGATTTGAAGATGAGAAATGAACTGGGGAATGAGTAAATTGATGAAATTTTGCAGAGAGAAAAGTTAGGTCAAGAGAAGTTACCAGATGGGAATGAAGGGGAAGCTGGCATTGTTGAAGGAAATCTCACAGAGGAATAAGTGGGGCCGTCTCTGATTGTTGTTTATGCTACGAAATTGAAAGCATGGTGGAAGAAGAGGAGGAGAGAGAAATAGGGCTTTGCTTTCTCTCTCTCTCCTTTTTAAACTATCACTTGTGTCTCCGATCTCTGCTGGTCTTGCTCTCCCTCGGAGAAAATGCTTCTGTTTTTTTGTTGCTTCGCTCTCTGCCCCCAGCCAAAATGTTGATGCGATTTTTTCCTTTTTCTTTCCTTTTTTTCTCTTGCAGCCTTCCTTCTTTTCTTCTTTGTCCACAGTCTACCACGCGCGCGCGTGGTTATTTTCCACTTTGTTTACTTCTTTTTTTTTTCAAAAAACAAATAAGTGAACCAATAAACATCATAGTTTGTACTAACATTGAACTAATCCAATTAAAAAAAAAACATTGAAACAATGAACTGTAACGGTCCAGGTTTTCATCTCGGTCGCCCAAGCACGTTTCTTTGTTGTATCGGTTGTTCCGTTGGGCTGTTAGGGCAGTTCTAGCTTTCAGGGGCATTTTGGTCATTTTGCCCTTAGGGCTAGTTTGGTAAGTTATGGAGCTTCAGGGGAAAGTCGTCCTTTGTTGTCTGTTGATCAAGTACTAGTGGTTCAGGAGTTTGCAGATGTTTTTCCTGATGAGTTACCAAGTTTGCCCTCGCAGAGAGAGGTTGACTTCACTATTAAGCATGAGCCATGGACCTTCCCTATCTCGAAGGCTCCGTACCGCATAGCGCCAGTTGAGTTGAAAGAGTTGAAGGTCCAGTTGCAGGAGATGTTAGACAGAGGGTTCATCTGCCCTAGTGTGTCCCTATGGGGAGCACCTGTTTTGTTTGTGAAGAAGAAGGATGGTTCGATGCGCCTTTACATAGATTACCGAGAGCTGAACAAGGTTACAATGAAGAACAAGTACCCATTGCCTCATATCGATGATTTGTTTGACCAGCTACAGGGAGCTTCTGTGCTCTCCAAGATTGATTTGAAGTCTGGCTATTATCAGTTGAGGATCAGGGGTGCACACATTCCCAAGAAGGCATTCAGGTCGAGGTATGGTCATTACCGTCGTCGAGATACGCAACTTTCTGGGTTTCATAGGCTATTACTGTAAGAACCCGACTCTAAAAACAGTCCTAAACATGGTTCTTACTCAGCATGCATGCAATTAAAGATAAATAAGTCCATGAAAATGATTTAAAATACATTAAGATCCAAGATAAAAGCGTTCAATTCAGAATTCCTGTTTAAAACTTTCAAACAATCCCTGGCTAGAGTATTATTAAAAATAACCACAAGCAACATAAATAACACAATGCAAAATTCCCTATGGACTCCTTGCCCAACTACATGCTGAAATAATTAAAGACATAAAAGACAGAGTGACGCCGATAACCCTCATGATCATTCAACTCCTCCGCTAACCGTCCCGGTGCTGTCCCAAATTACCTAGTGGAAAACCACAGAAAAATAAGGGTGAGTACAAAGGCACTCAGTAAGAATCCCCAATCGGGGTACAGTACGAAACATCAAATCATCTAGCATCCTAGTATACATGCAAACAGTTACCAACACAGAAACTTTGCCTTGTGACCTCAACATAACTCCTGATTCCTCAGGAGTCTCCTACTCCCGGTCTAATGATCATCTCTCTAAACTGATCCCAATCTGTTATCCTCGAAGGTCTTTTACTCTCGACCAAACGACCAACTCTCAAAACTGATCCCAAAAAAATAATCCTCGAGAGTCTCATACCCTCGGCCAAGTAACCAGCTCTCAAAACTGATCCTGATCAGCTCTCTTAACTGATCTTGGGACACCTAGGAGAGTACCCAGTGTCTGGCTCTAAATTGGAATAGAAGTGGTGTAGTAACGACAGTAGTCTGAGGGAGCTCTCCTCCCGGTGCCTAATGCGTGTGTGCGCACACCGCATACTGCGTAAATGTAGTGTCTAAACAAACTATGTCGGTCAAGGTACGCATGCCTAAAGACTTAGAACTGGTGTCACTGATCTACAGTAGTGCGAGACCCGCGACATTCAGCTGTAGCAACCTGAACCACCAAACGCCTGAAGCTTAGAACCGTCCAAGGTAGGCCTGCACCATTGGAAGGGTTCCACTCTAGCAGGCTACAGACTAGGCTTACGCCATTGTGGTGAGCTAGAACATACCAGGCTGCTAGGGGTGGGAACCTGTCCTCATTGGTCCCGACCTGCGGGGACAAAGTACGTTATATCTACTCTCAGCCTCTAGATGAAGACAACCTAACCGAAGCTAGCTAAGAATACACAAACTTGTTTCCTGACAGATCAATACATGCTCAACAACAGATATAACCTAGCATGGCACTACAAGCTTATCAACAGGAATCACAATGTATGCCGAAAGAACAGATCTAGCATGGTACTAACATGTAGAAACGGAAACAATACATGCTAGCAGGAAACAGAACAACATACAATTTTATCCACTAACATGCTGGTAAACAGTAAATAGGCAACAAGAATGCAATCAATGTATGAATCTTAGGGTCCACACAACCTCGATAAGAAATCCTTACTTGGAAACGAGTGGAACAAACCACAGGTAAACAATGCTCCTTGAGATGCAGAACCAACACGAAAAATAACCTAGGCATAACTGGTCGCTAAATTCACACGTGTCTTTTCTTTTTTTTTTTTTTATAAATGTTTTTGCTTGATTAAGTACGGCCCACAGGAAATATCGCTTCGCCTAAGCGAAGTGAAATCCAGCGATGACGAGTGTGTGAATCTCTGTGACGCGCAAGTGTACGCGGTCAGATTGTAGCAAGTTTTAATAAGTACAGGTCATTCTCCTCAGGGATTCTTCGCTATGTTTTATAATTGTTTTCGCGCATGAGTCGGAACGGTAACCAATTTATAGAAGTCAATTTTCTTAGGGTGGAAAAATAAAATTCGTAACTTTCTAAAACACGAAGATTAAATTATAAGACAAGTATCGAAGGGATGTAGGGTTTTCCGACATTTCGCCTCAGCGAAGGGAAGATAAAGCGAGCAACCAAGGTTTCCCTAGACTTCCTCAAGTTCTGGACTCTGGCTCTCTCGAGCTCCTAGTTTGGTTCTCTCAAACGAAACTACTATTAAAACACCTTATGGCATTAGGTGAACCTTATCTCTAAGTGTTCGTTGATTAGTAAGCGAAGCTTAACCCATCCTAATGTCATGCATGCAAGTTCGCTCACTCTTATTTCTCTCGAAATAAAGTAGAGGTAAATACACGATTTCTCAATAGCATATAAGTAGATAGGTTCAGCATGCATAAATGTTCTCTCTTCGCTAACCACTTCGCTTTAGCGAATTGTCCTACTTCCCATGGCCCTCCGATAACAGATTTAGCTACTCATCACAACGAAATTCATAATTACACAATACAGAATGAGGAACATGCTTAGGCGGAAATAACTTGTGTAAGAAGAGTAAAACAATGGAAATAAAATCGATTAAATACTAGATTTCTTTAAAGTCCGGCAAACACCGGGTACAAGATTTCGCTGAGCTACGAAGAAAATGGAAGCTACAACTATGTTGCTCTGGGTGAAGCTACTCTCTCGAGTGACTTCGGACGAAAAAAGGAAAAGTTGGATGAAAATGCTAAAGCTTAAAGGCAATTCTCCTTGAGACCAAAAGTTCTTCAAATTGAGGGAGCTTTCTCCTTAAATAGACCTCTTGAAACTCTGCCAAAAATCCGTTGACAATACGCTGACTTTCTGCTGATACTCAGTAGAAAATCTGCTGAAAATCCGCTGAGCATCCTCTCCGCACTTTGCTGGCTCTGCCACCTATTTTCCGGATGCTGCAGAATTGACTTTACGATGGTGGAGAGGAGTTTCGGGGTCACGGATCTGCGCCACGCGTCCTTGGGTTAGGTATGAGCTTGA
>JBBMKA010000009.1:3573800-3598353 GCA_037833695.1 Sechiopsis laciniata | reverse complement strand
TATATCCAATATATTAATTTGCAAGTTTAATAATTTAAACTTTATGCTCCTATTAATTATGTCCCACATAATTAATAAACTCACTCTCTAATAAAACAGTGTACCAGTAAGTATGAGCTAGCCCGAGGACCGATGGACCTATAGGTTGAAAGCTACAACGACCTAGGATCTGATCCCTATTCGTTAACATCAGGCTAATTCCACTAAAGACCTATGTTGCACTATAGGATAAGTTAACATCCACGGATATAATCGGTCATCTGTCATATGATCCTTCACGAGTTTGTTCGTAATTCACAACTGGGACAAGAAATCCGTTCTACCCCTGTGATTACATCTTTCTCCTTAAGCGCCATTGAATCCTCTAATAAACAAGTGTTTATAGTCTAACTATAAATCAATGTCCTCTCGGGACAATGAGAGGCGGGATCGCTCTGTCCAAGCCCCGAAATCAGTTCTTAAGGGAATAACTCTACATCTTCCTCAAATTTCGAAAAGACGTGAATTCCTTCTTATGATGTTGCATTCCCAGCCACTCACTACGATAATCCCGAACGTGGGAGACTTATTGACCCAGTGCTATTTGGCTAGTCTCACCCATGCACATCAAAGGACGCCTTCATAAAGCAGGAGTTCACAACCCACTCAAGATTAAGATCACATCGATATACGATCATCCTTAGTGAAGTAGTTGATACGATTCTATTACGAAATTACTAGATCGATCATAAAACTTCTGGTCTCGTCTTATGCAAAAAAAAACTCTTTTTTGCATAGGCACCCCCACTCACATGTCTCCACATGAACAACCAGGATCAGGTTGTTTGCAACATTTGTAAAGCAGGTCGTACCAACAGTGTCACCAAGACTTAGGCACCCAACCTTAGTCCATTTACTGTAGACGTTTTAGGTTATTAACTTAGAACTAGATCCACTTGTATGTCTCACATACTTGTCCAAGTGTACATCCAAATAACCATGGAAATATCGCTATTAATCCAATTAATGCGATAAAGCTGAACGGCGTTTGTATATTAAATGCGCAATTAATGAAAATAATAACCTTTATTAATAACTAAAATATAACATTAAATGTCTAACATTAAATGTTTGTTCTTTAATTACAAACTTTTAGGCCTTTAGGGCACAATCCCTAACAATCTCTCACTTACACTAAAGTCCTAGTAAGAATTGTTACATGTAAAGCCAAACATCAAGCTCACAGTTGCTCTAGACCGTAGGAGACACCTCTCGTAGACCCAAACTCTTTAGATGACCCTCGAACACTTTAGCCGGGAGAGCCTTTGTAAAAGGATCAACATTTTCATCCGTGTTAATCTTGGTGAAAATAACTTCGCCCCTATGCATTATCTCTCTAATGAGGTGGTATTTGCTCTCTATATACTTCCCTCGTTTATGGCTTCTAAGTTCCCTGAAGTTAGCCACAACCCGTTGTTATCACAATATAAAGTGATCGACTTATCCATTCCTAGAGCCACTTCTAAATCTGCTGGACGTTTTTCAACCATAACGCCTCTTTTGCTGCTTCATAAACAGCTACGTACTCAGCTTCCATAATAGAGTCTGCGATGCATCCTTGCTTGATGCTTCTCCATACTACAGCTGTGCCATAGAGGGTGAACACTGAACCTGATGTGGACTTCCTATAGTCTTTATCAGTTTGAAAATCTGAGTCTGTGTACCCAATAAGGATCAAATCCTTAGGACCGTACATAAGCATATAATTTCTCGTTCTCCTAAGATACTTGAGAATATTCTTAACCACAATCCAGTGATCCATTCCTGGATTTGACTGATATCTGCTGACAATGCCTACCGCATAGCAAATGTTAGGTCTTGTACACAACATAGCGTACATCAAGCTCCCTACTGTTGAAGGGTAGGGTATCCGTCTCATTTCCTTAACTTCTTGATGTGTCTTAGGACTATTAACCCTAGACAATGAGATTCCATGCCTAAAAGGTAAATGACCTTTCTTGGAATCCCTCATAGCATACCTGACAAACATCTTGTCAGTATATGACGCCTAAGACAAGGCTAACATTCTCTTGCACCGATCCCTTATTATCTAGATCCCAAGGACATACGAAGCGTCACCCAAATCCTTCATCTGGAATTGGTTAGCTAGCTACTGCTTGATATCAGTCAATTCTCTTACATCATTTCTAATGAGTAAGATGTCATCTACATATAATAATATGAATGCTACTTTATTGTCATTGATTTTCTTGTAAGCACAAGGCTCATCAATGTTCTGCTCAAAACCATATGATTTGATTACATCATCAAATCTCTTGTTCTAAGACCTGGACGCTTGTTTCAATCCATATGTCTTTTGGACTCAAACCCCTATGGTTGGTTCATGTAGATATCCTCTTCAAGATTGTCATTTATGAATGCAGTCTTGACATCCATCTGGCATATCTCATAGTCATAATATGAGGCAATGGATAAGAGGATCCTTATAGACTTTAATATAGCAACATGGAAGAAGGTTTCTTCATAATCCTCTCATTCTCTTTGAGTGAAGCCTTTTGCTACAAGTTTAGCTTTGAAGGTTTACACCTTCCCATCTACACCCCTTTTTCTCTTGTAGATCTACTTGCACCCAATAGGCCTTACATCCTTTGGTGCATCTACGAGTGACCACACTGAATTGAAGTACATTAACTCTATTTCGAGGTTCATGGCTTTTATCCATTCTTCCCGGTCAATATCCTTGATTGCCTTTTAAAAAGACTGAGGATCTTCAACATTATCCTAAATAACGTTGTGTGTCTCTAAGACACCTATATAGGGAATCAGATTATTTCTAATCTTCTCACTACATCGAGGTAGATGTCTTTCTTGACTGGGTGGGATTTGTATGTTAAATCCCAAGGATTCATCAACTATCCTAGTTGATGAGTATCCAGCATCCAATGCTGGTGAGCTGTCAACAACCCTTGTTGACCCTCCTAGAACAACATTTATTGTAGGATTTGTAGCATCATTGGAAGACAAATCTTTCAACACTACTGCCGATCGAGGTTTATGGTCTTTAACATAATCTTCTTCTAAGAATGTTGCATTTGTCGATATAAACACCTTATTTTCATCCAGGTTATAAAAATAACCCCCTTTCGTTTCCTTGGGGTAGCCAACAAATAGGCATAACTTTGAATGTTGTTCTAATTTCTTCGGATTTGTAGTCAGCACATAGGCCAGACATCCCAAAATCCTGAAAATGATGTAAACTACTCTTTACGTCTCCTTCACAACTCATACGATGTCTCCAAGACACTCTTTGTGGGTACCATTTTCAAAATGTATAATGCGGTCTCTAACGCATATCCCCAAAATAATATCGGCAGTTGAGTAAAGCTCATCATTGACCGAACCATTTACAAAAGGGTTCTATTTCTCCTCTCGGTCAATCTGCTGAGGCTTTCCAGGCGCTGAGAGTTGGGACGTTATTCCATGTTCTACTAAGTAGTTATGAAATTCCAGGTCCATATACTCTCCACCACGATCTGATCGCAATGTCCTAATCCTTTTATCTAATAGGTTCTTAACCTCAACCTTAAGCTCATTAAATTTTTCAAGAGTCTCCCACTTGTGCTGCATTAGATAAATATGCCCATATCTAGACTAGTCATCTGTAAAGAATACAAAGTATTCATACCCTCTCCGACCTTTAACATTCATCGGATCGCATAGGTTTGAATGTATAAGTTCTAAGGGTTGGTTGGCTCTAGCTCCCTTTGTTGTAAAGGGTCTTTTGGTCATCTTGCCTTTTATGCAAGATTCACATACATGTAAAGTGTTCACCTCTAACCTAGTTAGAGAACCACTTTTTACTAACCTTTTAATCCCATTGAAATTTATGTAACCTAACCTTAGATGCCAAAGATATGTATTCGATTTAGGAGAAATTCTTTGTCGTTTGTTTGTTCTACTATTTGGTGTTTTAAATAATTCAGTATTTAGAAGTGTCTTACAGACTCTAGGTTTGAGCATATACAAGTTATTTTCGTTAATTGCCAAACAAAGCTCGAAGCCATTCTTTGAAATAGAAACTAAAATTTGAAGAATCTGAACGAATTGGATTTTTTTAGGGACATATTATTGAATGAAATTGTTCTACAGGGCAAGAAACTTAAACTAGGTTCCTCTTAATCCAAGGAACCAATAACACATTCTCTTACAATGAAAAAGAATTGCTGAAAAATAACTTGACACTTCAACAGCGGTTGCCGAAACAACTTCATTGGTCCCCACCTTCAAGGTTATCTGCCCAAGTTCTAACTGCTCCCAAGAGTCACTTCCTTGAAATGAAGAAAAAAAGTGATTAGTGGCACCTGAATCTAATATCCAACCATTGGATGATTCTTCCACATAACAAGACTCTATAACTAGTAATGAGATTTACCTTCTTTATCTTTCTTCATTCCAATGTACTCGGGACAATTCCTTTTCCAATGACCAAGCTTTTGACAATGGAAACATTTTCCATCCTGCTCGGCCTTGACTTTCTTTGGAGCACTGCACTTATTCTTGCTCCCACCAGTCTTCTTCTTCTTTGAGAACTTTGCCTTTAAGGTTCGACCTTTAGGCTTGGTCCTCAAACCCGTGGTTCCAAGACTCTGATTCTTGGTGACAACATTTGCCTCCCTTTTTTTGCCCTTGACTTTCATCACGAACTCTAAGGTTTGAAGTTCATTAAGAAGAGTGGTAGGGTTAAAGGCAATATTGTTCATAACAGCATTGCTGTTCAATTGTAAGAAGCTACTCGGTAACGTCTCATGAATAAAGCTCAAGAACCCTCTATGAATGTTGTTGGGTGCCGATGGGTTTTCCGTCTAAAGTGGAACAGTAATGGGTTAATTCAGCGACATAAGGCACACCTTGTAGCAAAAAGGTTTCCCCAAAATGTTGGGTTTGACTTTTTTGAAATGTAAAACCCGATTGTCAAATATTCTACCATCTGTGCTGTGTTGTTCTAAGTTGTGAAAAATGGTTGGAAAATGCGCTAGTTAGATTTCAACAATGCATTCCTCAACGGAACCTTTAGAGAGGCTGTCTATATGTCTCGACCACTTGGGTACGAGAGTACAACTCTTTCCAACTATGTGTGCAGGCTACACAAGACAATCTATGACCTAAAGCAGGCTCCTCGTGCCTGGAATTATGAATGGAGACACCTTCGAATGTAGTCCACATTCAACTCTTTAATAGACATTCCACTATTATTCAAAAAAGAAGTTAACAAAATAAGAACTATCTTTTACTATTTGTGGTTGACTACTACCAAACTTACTTTCACTAATTAATAACAGAAAGACCTAGAAAGTGTCCATTTTATTGTGATTACAAAGTGCTTGAGAAGTGACCATCCATCTAGAACTACAATTTAAGTAATTTATGACGGCTTGAATTTTAGGGTAAGTCGCTAAAGAACATGGAATACAATCAATCTCACTCAAGTAGTTCTTCTCCAATTTTGATTTCTTCACATTTATCATTGAATCCATTAAGCCACATGCTAAAAAAAAAAATTGTCGCCATCTCTTTATCTTTTTTCCAAAGGGTAAAATTAGACAAAATGAAATAAACTTCCACTAAATAAACTTCAAATTAAATGTCGTGTCTCATTTATGTGTTAATTTTCAAATATACTATAAAAGAGTTATAAATAAAATTAAAAGTTGGAAATATATTAATTTTGTTGAAAAAAAGTACTTTTTAGTGTCCGTATTTCAAAAAATACTTTTGGTTGTAGTTTATCTTTAATCTCCGTATTTCAAAATCAAACTTTTACCGGTATCATTTAGAAAATTTAATGAGATAACAAAATCATTAATTGCATGATAAGATATTGATTGGGATGATAACTAAACTAATTTTAAATTTTAATATATTAATAAGTGATTATTTTAACATTGACGTGACTTTAAATTTAGAAATGAAATAAACTTTTATGGTCACTTTTAAAACTTTTACCAGATTAGTCAAATTCAGAAAATAATTACAAATATGGTCACTTTTAAATTTTTTTAGCAATCGTAGTCATATGTATTAATAATAGTATCGTAATAATACATAATACTTATTAATAATACATAATAAAATATAATACAATATTAATAAGTATTAATAATACAATATTAAAACATATTAATGACTATGAATATAAACATTTTAAAATTTTAATAAATTTATAATTATTTTGTTAGAATAACCAATCCATTATCATTTTACTCTAATTTTTAAAAGAAAACAAACGTTAAACGTAAACTAAAAAGGCAGCTAAAATAGATCCATGATTGAAATGTTAGAAGTAAAAGTGTTTATTTATAAACATAACCCACAAATTTAGGGACTAATAAGGTATTTTCCCTGATTTTCTTTTTACAATAAATGTTGAAGACCTAAGTTCATAAGAGATTTGTAAATGAACCGAAATTAGGTATTGTAGTACTAACCAAATACCTGAAAATAAAGGGCGGATTAAGGCTTTCCCCTCGCAATTTTTCATCAAAATTTAAAATGTTTACTTCTTGAGGCAAAGAAAACGAGCGAATCGAAGCTTTTGGACTTTCCCACTGAAGAACAATAAGCTGTTCGTGCGCTTGCAACTCGTCTGTTCATCCCGATAAATCGAGTGGTAGTTCTTCAAAATCTATTTTATGAACTTCTGCTGATCATTTATCTATTCTTCACTCGAATTCTTCTTCTGGGTAATGGCAGAATTTTCGAGGGTTGAATTTTTACATTCTAGGGGATTTACGAAACTTGCTTTCTGTTCGAGTTCGTTCCCGTCGTTTTATGTGATTCTGAATTTCAGGTAAACTGTTTTGCTTAATGGGCAGTTAGGGTTGTGTTTTTTTTCTTTGTATATGATTGAATTGGATTTAGTTTTCGTGGGTATGTTCCTGTTTTATTTAATTTTCGATTTTTTCGGAGAAAACGTGATTTGAATGAAGCAACAGAGGTTTCTATTGAGTTTTCGATCTGGGTGATGCTGGAAATTTAGTTAACTACTCTTTAGCTGATGATTTTGATTGTTGGTGATACTGATTACATATTGTAGGGCTTTATTTTGCTCATTCTTATGTTAGTGCTTCTGGATCCTTGCAGGTCAGCCAATGGAAGATTTGATAGTTATTTTCTAGCAGTGGCAGTTTGATTGATTGGAAACTGGTATCTTCGTGGGAGTTGAATTTTTAGATCACTGAAGTGATGTGGACGAATATTTTCAAAATTGTATGTTCCTTGGCCTATTCAATTTAGAAATTCCTAATGTATATGCATGGTAGTCTTATCACGTATGCTTTACTTCTTTTATTTTTTCTGCGTTGAATTGCTCTTTCTGTTTGTTCCCATAATGAGAACTTGGTTACTTCTTGCCTTGGTGCTTTACATATTCCTCTACTCTTAGGCTGATCCTCAAATACATTTTATTGTTTTCTCTGGAATTTATTGCATTTGTATTGTTTTTTTTTTTTTTTGAAGATGTGTATTGTCCTGCTTAATACTCTCTACTGTGATTTTGTCATAGGGAGGTCTACATCAAATATCATGGTTCCAGTTTCTGCCTAATGAATCTGATTTGATTTCCTTACCGGACAAAAGGTTAATTCTAAGTTAACCACTTCCTAGTTTAACAATTAGGATTATATATACATGTGTGGTTGGCCTTCCACTTTGTCAATGATTCTAAAATTAGTCGTTTGGTGTTGAAGTGCGAAGTTTGAGCACAATGATGCTGCCACATTCTTGGTGCTTTCATCACATGTGCAATTACAGAAGGAAGGATTTCTAAGCGCTTGGACCAACTCATTTGTAGGGCCTTGGGACCCATCTCAGGGTTTGCACAATCCTGGTAAGAAATGAAAGTGTGGCGGCTGGCGCAATATGCTTGTTTTCATTTATCTGCCTAATCAATTCTACTTGTCTAACTTTCGGAATGTGGTATTCCCAGATGAAAAAATTAAACTTTGGCTTTTTCTACCTGGGCGCCATTTTTCTGTTTCTGAAACTGCACAAGCAGCTGTTTCCAAGTTAAGGGGTATGTGCTACTCAACTCATAAACACACTGTCCATGATGTTGAGTTATATCCCAACATTTCATGTATTGTGAACATAAGAACTCGACTTTGGTTCATTTAAAATTACTTTATTCTTGTTATGATTTTTTTTTTTGCAAACTTGATTACTCTTGAACTCTTCCTCCATGATACAAATGGATTATGTTTATTTAGCTTTTTTGGGCTGTGTTTGAATTATTTGTTTTTGTTAGAGCACTTATGTCTGCCCCTTTCTCCTCACCATCTATGCTCTGTTGCCATGTTTTTCTTTGCAATAGTGGTTGCATTTGGACTGTGGACCTCTCCTGGGGATTCAGAGGAAGTTGCAACTGCCCTTTCTCAGGCATTACGAAGTTGTATTGAAAGGTCATTTGTTTTGACACACTTTCTATGCTGTGTTCTTTGGTTTTTCATACTTGAGAAAAAACTAACTTATATGGGATTGGCAGAGCTCTAACTGGACTTTCATACATGAGGTTTGGAGATGTTTTCACAAAATATCACTATGCTCAGAGTGAAGAATTATCCAGGTTTTTTCATAATTCTTGTCAGGTTCAAATGATCTGTCTTTTTTATGGATGCTGTGGACTCCAGCACACAAACAGTTGATAATGTTACTATGTTATGCCAACTCTTGGTGCGATCATATATTTGGTCTTACTTGAGCTGTGCATTATCAGTGCATGCAAGCTGTATAGTTAGTCTCGAGTCGTATGACTCGTATCTCAATAAATGTAGGTTTTTTGATTAAAATGAAGCTATGCATGCTATCAAGTTTTTTAGAAACAAAATTTTTCGTTGAAAAGAAATGAAAATAGACTAATGGAAAGCGCACAAGTTTTTTTGGAGTTGCAAATTTCTATACAGTGGCTCAATTGGGGAAAAATTAACTTCAAACAAAGCAATATGTTCTTCCTTAATGTGAGTGGCTTGTTAGGAATTGAACTATAGGGGTGATAAGTGAATCTTCTTGGCACATTGATATAATGGAGTTGGGACCTGGGGGATCTAATTAGTATTGAAAACCTCCCAAGAGATTTGTGGAAATCAAATAATATGTTGGCAAGAATTTAATTTGTAGACACCTCCCGTTTCTCCAACTCTCCATTCCTTCATGTCTCTCGGTGCCTGGTCTAGGAATGGGCATGGTTACCCCGAGTATAGTGGAGCAAATCTCCGATTTTCGAGTTTCCAAAAAAGAAAAATATGTTGGCAAGAATTTGTTATTCTGCTTCCTGAATGACTTCTGTTACAGAAGACTCCAGTATATTTCCTTTTACCAATAACTAAGCATACTACAATGTTCTCACTTAATTGGATTCATCATTGTTTCTGCCAAAGATTCTTGTAAAAGTAAAGTAGATGTTTGAAACACTTGTATATGAAACGGAAACAGTGTAGCTAACTTGGAAAATATTACTCTTAACATGATTAATGTAAAAAGACACATTGAAGCCATATGAAGTTTGGGTAATAATGTCCACCTGTTCAATGAAAAATGCCCAAATGGTGCTTGGAGAATATAATTTTGTCAAATTTATTCTCCATGGACCATGAGTTTATTTTCTAAATTGGAAATTAGAGGTTTAATGTGGGATCACGATAGTCAGATTATGTTTTAATGTGTATTTATTTATAACTTTTTCCTTTATATGACTTCTTACTTTGTCCTTACCCTGATTTCTTTAATGGAAAATGATCTTTACTGATGGATGCCAATGGACAGGAGAGGGCAACCTACGATGGAGTTCATATTTTCTGCTACTGAGGAGGCAATATTTGTTCATGTTATTATATCTGCAAAGTAAAACTTTCTCTACTTCTAAAATGCCGACCATGCTGGTTAAATTGATAATTAACTGATTCTTAATTTTTTTCCTAGACATATTCGAGGCCTATCAAATGCAGAGATTGAAAGATCATTGAAGCATTCTGCGCATAATTCATGTCTTGGACTTCCAGGTTAGCTGGGAAATGGGATCTGTAGGGAAGTTGTAACTCCTTAGAGTTAACTGGATTGTCCAGTATTTTGTAATTTCATACCATTAATGAAATTATTTCTTATAAAAAAAGATATTTTTTTGAAGATAGAATAAAGAATATGGTTATGAATTCTTAGATAGAGGTTAGCGCTTAACTGGTTAAGATATATACCCTACCCTTGACTAAGAAGTTTGAGGTTTCAACCCTCTCTCACTTGTTTAATTATCAAAAGTGAGAGCTTAGGCTCAAACAAAATTGGCGAAAGGAAATGTCTTTGATTGGCTTAAAATTTTTTTCTTGACTCCTATCCAAAGAATCCCAAGCATTACAATGTTTTGTAGATCTTGTATTGCCCTAATTCCTTTATAAACTCTTGACTATTTAGTTCTAACATTATTTGTAATAATAATTGTTAAATGCCTTAACTTTTTTTGTCCTTTGCCTTCAGTTTTTGCTAGCTTAAATTGCGTTTGTTAGGTTAGAATGTTGTTGATTTTTCTTTCTGCATCCACATAATTTTAATACTATTTTATTTTCTTCAGTGATTGTTTCGCCTCATGGAATCCGGGGTAGGTTTACTGGATGTTGTGCCAGTGATGTTGTGAAACAAATATGTTCGAGGTACATTATATGTATGCTTTTCACTTGGCAAATTTCAATCTGTAGTCATTAGTTTCTATACTGATTGTCGTTATTTTTATTTTCTTTCTTGATTTGTGTGAACAGTTCTGGCAGGTCTAGGATTTCATGTGGATTTGTAGGCTTACCCCATCACATTTCTAAAGGTGGTTGCCAGTCAAAGGGGAAAAAATGTTATGTTGAAGTTACCCTAGGGTGCCCTAAATCAGTGAATGAGAGGCAACATCAATCCAATTCAAATTGCATAAGAAATATATCAACATCCGGTGATTTAAAAGGATCATCAAACCATTTGTTTTCTCCTGAAAAAACTTTTATATATCCATCCGAGGCAGTGCTTGTTTTGTTATTACAAACGTCATTTGCCAGGTCATCTTTGAAAAGGTAGTTACCAAATCTTACACTGATTATCTTCTTTGAAGCTCTTCTAAATTTAAGATAAAACTAGATCTCTTTGGTGAAATTCTATATGGGGTTTGGACATTTTTTTTAAATGAAAGAAACTACTTTTTTTTTTTTTTGAATAAGAAACAATTTCATTAATGATATGAACTTACAAGATTGGGAAAATCCCAATGGTTACAAAAAAGAGCTTCAACTATTAACTATAATTATGAAATAGTGGAGATAATTTACCCAAGAAACAACCGACAACCGCTAAGATGATTTATCTTGGAAAGTTCTTTGGTTTTTTTCAATCCATATATTCCAACACAATGCTTGTATTAAGTGTTTCTATAGGATTTTATTTTCCTTCTTGAAGGGATGATCACTGAGAGTGAGAGTAAGAAAGAGCATGGTGTAAGTGTCCCTTGGTAGAACAATGTTCCATGAGAAAGCTTTTCTTATGAAGTTATAAAGTGATGTGGTGAATGAGCAAGATACACACAAATGGAATTGAGATTCCAAATGACTGCGGAAGATGGTGCGCGGAGAAATAGCCATGTGTGGAAGTCTTCTTTAGAGTACATCATGAGAAAGATGATACCTTTATAACTCCATTCCCTAATGAAGAATTTGATCTTCTTTGGGTATTTGCCTTTCCATATTGCATCATAAGGAGTGAGAAACTGATGTGAGAGGGGATGAAATTTCACTAAGTAAGGATTGGACAATAAAGGCCAGTGACATTCGGTTGCCAAGTGGACATGTCTTCGCCATCTGTTAATATAAAATTACTAAGGATGGGAATGACATTGTATTATGTGATTTCTTCCATTTTCAGATTTCTCCCAAGTCTCAAATTCCAAAAACTGTCATCAAGAACTCGTGCTTCTTTAATGACCATATTCTTTTTCTTGGTTAGAGCCCAAGAAGGAGAAATTGGCAGGGGGGACATCTCTTGGCCAAATGTCCTTCCAGAATAGTGTACCAAGTCCATTCTTGACTTTCTAAGTAGTTATATCATGGATCAATGGAGCTAGAGGAAGGGTAGATTTCCATGGACCATTGGCAGATGCAAGTGTGTTCCTTCCCGATTTGTTCATGCTTTTAGCAGTACCATATAAGTATCTTTATTCTATGCTTTGACCACACCTTTAAAACTCTTTAGTTTCTGAATAATTTTGTGACAAACCATCCACTCTTCGGTGTGTTCAACCATCAGTATTCCATCATGGGTTTAAAATCTTGGTGTGCCAACCACATGTTGTGGAATTTGGAAGGTGTAGGTTCTCATTGTTGTTTACTAACTGATAATTGAAGCAGATAATGATTTGATGTAGGCCTATAAAGCCTTTTGGCTTGAAGAAGTGTGCCTGAATACCCTCTGTAACAAGAAATTTATCCAACTTGGATAGGGTTGGTGATGCCCTAAAATTAGATCAGGTGAAGATACCATTCACAAGGGGAAGGTCAATCAATGAGTGTGTGAATAAAATCATTGGAGCTCCTCATGTCGAGGGTTGGTTCATTGGGCACAAACCTTTCTTACGACCATCTAATTATGTTGAAGTCACCACCCAATATCCAATAATGGTTGCAAATAGATGCCAGTTGTTCAAGTTCCTCCCATTCAACAAGGGATGAGTCAATACTCGCACGTCCATCAATCCCGGATAGCCAAAAGAACAACCCATTTGCCATGGTAATATGAATTATGAGGTAAAAGGCACCTTTTTTGGCGTATGAGATTATAAAGGTCGGGTCATTCCACATGATCAAAATACCAATGGAAGCTCCCACAGAGTCTTGAGTTGTCCACGCCACATCTCTTGCACTCCTTACAGATTTGATGAACATCCTATCAATGGGTGGGGCCTTTGTTTTCCGAAGAATAATCACCAAAGGATTGTGCTTGATGATTGTACTCTTTGCTATAGCTATTTTCTCTTTGCAGTCGAGGCATGACACCTTCCATGTGATAAAAATCATGAGGTTGCATACGACCTTCCCTTGGCTAAGTCTATGTTTGGTTTTTCATAGTTGATGGTGGAGATAAGGCTATTGATTTCTCTGTAACACGTTTTTTTTTTTCTTTTTCTTTCTAGCCTTTTTCATCTTCTTGGTGAGCTTGGTAGACCAGGGAAGAATGTAAGGCCCATATTCCTCAACCAAGGTAGTAATAAGAATTGTGAGGGAGAAGGTACCTTTTGAGAGGATATTGAAGGGAGGGTCGATCGAGGTGCTGCATTCGAATGACTAGTTGGTGTCTACATCATAAGATTCAAGCCGCCCAAAGGTTTCTTCATGTTGTGCACAAACGTCGATGGCAATTGGGGAGACGTAGCTCTGTTTTTCGATCGTCGCTTCAAACTAAATTTTGTAGAGATAAAGATGTTTTCATGGTGGTTGTAACATTCTTACCTTAGAAAGAAATGGATGTGTCAAGCCAAGCCATTTCTGTTGTTGTGTGAAGCTGGCTTCTGACGTTGAGGCTCTTTTAGAGATGTTAGAGAAAAGACCCTTGGGCTTTTGTAGTTGTGTACAAGCTTTTTTTTTTCTTCTTGGTCCTTCTATGTTTGGTATTCTTCTTGTTCTCGTATCTACCACCTTTAGAAGACGTGGTCGTTTCCTTGGCTGGCCTAGAATATGGTTCTTGGGAGAGTGGTACCTTTCACGATGTCTTGGGTTGTGGTGGTGTTGTTGGGAGGATGTTCTTTAATACTCGTTGGCTTCTTGGTTCTATTGAGAGTCGTGGAGGTTGTTGGCTTGCCATTAATGACCGTAGATTCCTGCTTTGGAGTTGATGAGCCTTGAAGAAGGGTATAAAGTGTTCACCATTCCATTTTCACATCTCCAATAGGGACAACCAACTTGTTGAGGCCTCCATTATTATCAATCTTGGTTATTTTTGATGTGTCCTTTCTTGTTCAATGATTTTTCGACCCAAAAAGTGTAGTCATCCAGTCGAGTCTCTATGAAGAACTTGTGGTTGAGTAGTGTTGTGATGAATGAGTGAATGCTTTTGAGAAGCCATTGGAGAGATGACTAGTGAACATAGATGAAGAAAGATTGATCCTTACTGGATTCAATGAGTTTACACGACTTCCACTATATCTGAGGTCGATGTCTTTGGTGAATTCCTTTCTTTCTATTGTAGAAGTTTGTAGGTACTTGATATCTTCCATGGCAGTAAACAAGTTGAGGGTTCATTGGTGATGGAAGGGGATGAGGCTGGTTTGGGGAGAGGGGAGGAGAGGAGAGAGGTGGGAAAGAAAATTTTAGAGAGTGGTTCATCTTTCTGAAACAATTTTTTTTACCCCTTTGGTTTTTCTATGTGGATTTTTTAGAACAAAGGGACGAAACTTTAGAAAGAACAAATAAAAACTTTCCAATTAAGACAAATATATCTTGAAGAGAAAAGAATAAAAACAATTTGGATAAAAGAACACCATGAAGAAGATTTAAGATGAGTAGCCTCAAATCGGTCAACCCAAAGAAGATTCTTGTCTGGAAAATTTTCGTTTCCACTCCAACCTTAACTCACCTTGATCACATTAAGTCATAATAATCTTTCTTTGGAATTCAAACTAGCTGGACCTTATAAAAGCTTTTCTCATTTTTTATTTTTTAAGAAGTTAAAACCATTATTTTATTCTTCCTCTCCTCAAATGACATATTTTGGAAGTGATGACAAAATTCATCGTATGATTTTTCTTGCTAAAGTGATGACTAAACTTACCTGATCATTTAACCCTTGGCAAAAATGGTTTAATTATCAGTAAAAAACATTAGTTTAATTTTTTTTTCCCCGAAGACGTGGACATAGAAATTTGTTTATGGTCTTATCACATTAATGCCTTCTATTGGACTGCAATATATTTAGTGGTTTCTTTTTTCTTGGCCAACAAGGCATGACTCAATTGATATAAAGCATGTGCATATGATTAAGAGGTCATGTGTTCAAATCTCCTACCTCAAATATTCTTGAATTTAAAAAAAGTGGCATTTGTTTCTTCAACTAACTTCTATGTTTGTTTTTTTATCTTCAGATTTTGGCTGCAAAATTGGATAGGACCCTCGTTACCTGGTTCATCTTTCTACATGCATTGGTAATAATTTTAGCTCATAGCATTTGACAAAAGTTATATGTTAATGTTATTAGACTTGAGAAATAGTGGGTGGATATATTTGTTTTTGTTGTAGGCAATGACTTTATTCCTGGGTTTTTGCTTGAATGGTATCGTGTGTTCGTTGAGCTTGAATTTCCTAACATTATATTTTGCCTTGTCTACTTTTCAAAAGTTTAGTTGAAAGTAGATTTGAAATCATCTTAGAAAAGTGTGTACGAGTGTGCCTGAGAGAGATGGGAATTAGGAATCCACCTCGTTTTTATTTTAGTTCAACCACATTTGGGGTAGAGGAATTGGAACCTTTGCCCTCTTGGCTCTACACATACTTTATTTCGATTAAGCTATGCTTTTATTGGTAGACACGCCATTTTTTAAAGGAAGAACAATATTGAAAGGCAATAAGAAAAACAAGACATCGTAAATACATGTGTCCACTTGACATCAATGTATGAAATAGAATAGTTATGTCATGATTTATTGCATTAAACTAAATAAGAACTAGAAAACTTCTAACTTCTATTTTTTATTGTTCGGTAAACAACACATTTGTGTGCTTGATACTGAAAAAGTAGGCAAGAAAGGATGTGGATTTTAGGCCAATAAGTCTTATGATAAGTATGCATAAGAGTATTGCCAAAATGTTTTCTAACAAGGTGCATAAGGTTCTTCTAGCTACAATTGCGATTCTCAAAGTGCTTTCATTGTTGGTAGACAAATTCTAGACCAAGTCTTTATTGCTAATAATGTTATTTATTATTACAGATCTCATAAGAAAGAATGGATCATTTTGAATACTTATTTTGAAAAAGCCTATGACCATGTGGATTGATTTTTTTTTAATAAGAAACAAAAATCATTTCATTGATAAGTAAGAGACTCTACAAAGATGCCTATCGAAACATAGGAAGAGAAAGAGAGAGGAGAGGGTGGGGAGGAGATAAGAAGCCACAATAACATGGGCCAAATTACACGAGAAAAAATCGATAATTTCAAGCCTAGTGCCAATGAAACAAATAGGTGGAGGCTTGCGTTGGGTTCGATGTTGCTATTGAAGAAGAGCGACTAGAGATTTTCATGTGTAACTCAATTAGATGGCGAGGAGTTTTGATGATGCCCAACGAAGAATGAAATAGCCTATGGGTTTCAGAGATGAACCACCTAGAAAAGCCACATGTAGGAGAACATCTACTTGCTAGTAGCATTAGCGGATGAAGAAAAAAATGCTTCTTAAATGAAGGAGAGAAACCATCATTGGTGATCAAGCACCACTAATGGAGTCTAAAACTCAGTATTGCTCTGTGTAAAGAAACTGCGTTGAGGTAAACATGCAAATGTGCCAACAAACAATGAGGTGAGAACGACAGATCTTTGTTGGGACTAGGGCTAAGGCTTTTGGGAGGGGAGGAGAGAGGGAGACATGACGTTGTCGATGGAGTCTTGTTGCTTTTGGAGCAAAGAAAGGTTGTGTCGGGAAAGAGGTAGAGAAAATGGATGCCACACTTGAGAAAAAAAATCAATTGGTGGTCAAGGTGGAAGGCAAGCAGAGCTAGAAGGCTGCGCTGAAGATTGAAGAAGGTTCATGGAGAGAAGATGAGCTGAAGATGGGAAACAAAAAAAGAGAGTGTCGGAGATGGGTGGCAAGAGATCGACCAAAAAGGGAGGTAAACAGAGAGTATATGGCACCGGTGATGGGAGGTGAACGAAAAGAAGAGGAAGGCAGTGTTAGTGCTAGAGTCGCTGTGCTAATGGAGAGAGACCCTTCCTCCTCTCTAGCGCTCGACGAGCAACGTTGGAGGAGGAAAAAGAACGATAAGGTTGCATTGCTAGGGTTCTACTAGAGAGCTTTTAAAGAGAAAATGTAGAGAGAAAATCATTCTTGCATTGAATTTTTTTCAATGGAGATCCTAGAGGTCTCCAACAAGGAGACTCCTTATCACCCTTCTTGTTCTGGTTGGTGGTGGACGTTCTAAGTAGGATTATTCGCGAGGGGTTGAGAGTGGGGTGGCGGATGGTTTCAAAGTTGGAAAGGAGAACTTGCCATTGTCCCTCGCCTTTAATTTAATGATACTTTTCCTTTTGTTTGGAGATTAGGTGTCGTTCATCACTTTGAATAACTTCTTAGCTTTCTTTGAGATTATTTCTGGGGTAAAGAATCAATAAAGGCAATGCCAACTATTGGGTATGAGGTTGGTTTGCATCCGTCCTCTTTTCTCAATCCCTTCTCCTCTTGGGCCATAGACGTCTATCTAGTTTTGGGAATCCATTAGATGCTTTCTACATAGAGGCAAAGTTCTTTTCTTCTTTTCAAAATGAGGTAGATTGATCTTTATTCAATTTGTCTAGAGTCGGTCTTATCTAATTCTTTTTTTTTTTTTTTTTGTCTAGAGCGGCAATCCTACCTATTTTTGGTCTCTTTTTAGGATTCTTATTTTAGTTGGTAGGAATTTGGAGAAGCTAGGAGGTAACTTCCTTTGGGAGAGAGTTGTATAGGAAAAATGGGTTCACTTGGTTAAATGGGAAGAGTTTTCAAAGGATGTGGAAATTGAGGGATATTGGGGAACTTGAGAGTCCGCAACAGGGTGCTTTTGGTGAAGTGGACATCGTGTGGGAGCAAGGTGCTTTTAAAAGTCTTGGGAGAGGAATTGCCAAAAAGGTATCCCATGTTTTCTTGCTTCATTCATATTTCGGTGTGGGATGAAAGACTTTTTTCCTTGGGAAGATAAGTGAATGGGTGATAGACCTCTCTACTATTTGTTTCCTCGCATATTTCAGTTGTCGTTTTTGAAGAACCCTTCGGTGGTTGTGGTTTTATTTGGTATTGGGCCTAATCTTTTTCCTATGTTGAGTTTTAATAACTTTTGTCTGATAGGGAGATGTCAGAGGTTATCCAACTTTTTTCTTTGGTGGGTAAGCTCCTTGTTCTCATGAGAAGAAGGATATTTGCTCTTGGAGTCCATGTCCGACCATTGACTTTTCATGTAGGTCATATATTTTGTGCCCTGCTAATTTTCTTCCTTTGTCAGTGGGTAGTTTTGTTTTGCCTTGTGGAAGGTCATTGCCATACATCATGTCATTTGAGCTATTCTCTTGTTGATAAAAGAATTTGGCATCCTTTTGGCCAAAAGGGCAGTTTGTTTGAGTTTATTTGAAAATAAAGAAAAACAATAATGTCACCTAATTAGCTTGCATTTCTTTCCTTTTTAACATTTTTTTTGTTATCCTTTGTTATTATTTTTTTTTAAAAAATGTTTCTTTTAATTAAAAAAGAATTCTAATAAGTTTTTTTTGTTCAAATGTGGATATTCCTTTTATGTTTTTTAGCGAAATTTTTGAAGTGATTACTTTCATTCTCTGAACAGGTTTCATGTCTCTATATTCGTTGTGATGTGATTATAACTATTACTAACCTTTCAGTTTCAATTTATGGTGGTTGTCTATAGTGCTGGAAATGTAGATTATATGGAAGGGTTGTGGACTGTGACTGATAAAATACGTTCACAACATGGTTACGACAGTAGCAGCAATAGTAATAGTAGCAGCATTGGTAGCATAAGCAGTAGTTCTAGTGATAGTGATTGCAAGACAGGAGCCAGCGAACTTGAAGCAGATGCTGATTCCTTATCTTGCAGGCAGTCCGGATTGTCTTCAAATGACCAGTCAGCAAACAGTGGCCGGAAATTGGTATAGTTGATTAATGTTCTTAGAAATAGATTTTATTTTCTTTATGTACACATGATTTAGAACTCTGGAAGTTGGGCTTTGTGTTTTGACAGGGGAACTTTTAAACTTTGGGCTGACGTCACGTCAGTATATGAAATGTTGGTTTTTTATTATTCTTCTTACCCTAGAAATAAATTCCGAAAATAATTATTATTCACCCAACAATGAGTTTGAATAATTTATGCCCTATCTGGCTACGGTTTTGCTTTTCCAAGTAAGCTTGTTTATAGACCATCTATTTATCTAAATTCTTGATTTATATTTTTTTTCAACACTTATTTTTTTCTCGACCCGACTAGTTGGAGAGCTTTTTTAATACTCTTACCTTGTAGTGTTTCTTGTTTATCATCGATGAAATATATTTTTCAATAACAAAATAATTTTATTCATACTAATCTGGACTTTTGTAATCTATACTAATATTTTCTATTTGAAGAAAATTTTAGGCCTCTCGAATATTAATCATTGAACTGTTTTTATTTTTTTTTTTCAGGGCATTAAGCGGCCTCGTTCAGGGATGCCAGATTCTTTAGATCCAATGGGTACAGGTGCTCAAATTCAGGATGCTTTCAAATCTGACTTTATTTCCACGGAGCACAAGAATTCCACTATTACAGGAGTTGGTAATGAGCTGATTGGACCTCCTTGGGACTGGGATGAAGATGATGATAGGGATGCGGATGACATAGAAGATCTCCTTTTGCATTTTGGGGGATTTGGAGACTTCTTTGAGAATGATGTTTTGCCTTTTGGGGAGGTATTTTCCACTGTTTTGTGAAATGCTATACTTGTGCAGCAGGATGACTACAAGATGGTTGTTTTTTTTTTTTTTTGGATAAAAAACAATTTCATTATAGGTATGAAATTACAAAAGGGGCCAGTGACCCAATACAAAAGGGATCTCCAACTATTTATCAATATATCATAACTATAGTTATAGAAAAGCGGAGATTGTTTGCTCCACGAAATAACAACATTAGTTAAGTTTTCAACAAATCGATCGAATGATGTAGTCGTGTCTTGGAAGGTGCGGCGATTCCTTTCGAGCCAAACGCTCCAATAGAAAGCTCTCACAAAATTTTCCCATAGGCATTTCTTCTCTTTCTTGATGGGGTGTCCCGTAAGTGTAGCTTGCAAAAGGGATTGATTATCCTCAGGTAACACAAGATACCATGAAAATGAGCCTCTAATAAAATCCCAGAATTTACCAGCAAAGGGGCATGTGATAAAAATGTGGTTTCGTGATTCATGGGAGTTTTTGCAAAGGATACACCAGTTTGTTTTAAACTTTTACACATCACCAGAAACTTGACATGCAACAATAACAACCATCTTGTAGAAACTTGACATGCAACAATAACAACCATCTTGTGACTACAAGATGGTTGTTAGGTGTGCTCCCCTCAAGATTTCAAGTTCGAAACTCACCTGTGACATTAATTTGTAGACACCTCCCATGTCTCCATTCCTTCGATATCTCCTAGTGCCTGGCCTAGGGACGGACGTGGCTACCCCGGGTATAGTGGAGCAAAACTCCGATTTCCCGGTTTCAAAAAAAAAAAGATGATATGTTCTTAATTTTTTTCCCGATTAGTTTCTTGAAGTTAATACGGTTCTTGAGTTACTTCGTAAACCCTAAGCTTCTTTTTCTTTCCTATCCCCTGGAGAAAAATTTCTCATTGGAATGAAGTTGGAGCTTAACTGCAAAAAATTATTTGTATTATTAAGAACTGCCATTTTTTTTATAATTGGCACCGATACGCAATGATAACTCATTATTATTTTATTACAAAGTACTCAAATTTTGATAAGAAATGCAATGGGCTTTTAGTAGTTCATCATTTTATTTTTATATTTTATATTTTTTACGATTGTACTCCAATGGTATCCATTCTATGAGTTGTACAAATCTGTCATTGAGTTTCTAAAGCGCATTGTTGTTTTTTCTCTCCCTCCATCTTCCTCAGTTCAATTTGAAGGCAATTTATTCATTTTCTTTTTCCTTGGTATTTTTGCTGATTATATGAATATGCTATTGGAGCTCATGATGGTATTATCTTCTGAAGCCCCCAGGAACTACAGATTCACAATCTCTTATGTTTTCGGCTCCAGACTACACTGATGTAGGCAGCAGTCAAGGTGGGGTCATGGATGTTTCTGATCAGATGCTTTTGCCTGTGGGGTTTCCATCCTTCGACAGCTTCAACCCAGCTGTTCCAATAACAGCAGAGGAGGTTCTAAGCAAAGATCATGAAGTCACAAACAATGCGTTGTCCTCAGTAATAACAAACCAAACTCCAGTGTCTTCTGGGGAATTTGATCAAATTACTAAATCTGAAGCTCTGATGACACTTGCTCCAGAATATGGAGCAGTTGAAACGCCTACTAGTGAGTTTTCTTCATCAATGTTCCGAAGTCCATATATTCCTAAATCTCGGGAGCTAGAAAGTTCAAACTTAAGCACAATCAGCTACATCTATGGTGCAACACCACCCTCTTCACCCCATTTTGATAGGTTGGATGAAAAGAGTGGTATCTCCTCAAATACAAAACCATCTAATGTTCAGCGTGCAAAAAACTATTATACACATGTTGAGAATGTGAAAGAGAAGCATACAAGAAAATCAGCTGCATGTACGAACAACTCTACATCTGATGGGCTGGCAGCATCTCTTTCTAAGCACAATACTGTCAAATCTTCACAGAGGAAAACGAATGAAGACACTGTTGAAGCTGATTGTTTATTTATGTCTCAGAAGCATGTACTTGCAACGGAAGTTGAATGCTTAATGTTCCAAGCATCTATGTGCAGAGTAAGACATACCCTGCTGTCTTCTGGCAGTTCCACAGTTTCTGGAACAAATCAGCTGTCTAGTGATCCTGTTACAGGTTATATGGCCAATGAGGTGAAGAAGAAAGAAACTATGCCAATGAGAATAGTCGGAGATGTTGATGGGGGAGTACTCGATGGACACCTCAATGCGCCTGTTGGTGTCTGGCGTTCTGTTGGAGTTCCTAAGGTTCCAAAGCCCTCGAATGCACCTAGTATGGAACTTGGCTCATCCTTACCCCATAACTCTTTTCATGAGGATGGAGTTCTCTCTTATAAGCAAAGACCGCTACTTCAGGAGCTCCTTGATGCCATGCCTTTACTTGTCCAGCAAGCTACTTCTTTTGTTGACCTGGCCTTGGATGCAGAGTGTGGTGATGGCCCATATGGCTGGCTAGGATTGCAGGAACAGTGGAGGAGGGGATTTTCATGTGGGCCATCTATGGTTCACGCTGGTTGTGGAGGAACCTTAGCCTCTTGTCATGCATTGGACATTGCAGGCGTGGAGTTAGTTGATCCTCTTTCTGCTGATGTAAGTGAATTTCCTTCTAAATGCTATTGCATGTACACCATTTTCTATCATATTGGTAAATCTGGACTTCACTATTTTAATTTGTTAAAGTTATTGTTCATGCTTATTGCCACTATCTTGTTATCATCAGTATTTCACAAAATTAGCCTTTTATGTTTCCTTCCTTTTTTTTAATCACGTCCAGTATGGTATCATTACTATCACTATTATATATATATAGAGAGAGAGCAAGATTAACAACCAAGATTTCATTGAGAAAAAGGGAAAGAACACAATGGCTAACAAAAGAGAGAGAGAGCCCACAAAAGCACAGAATCTAATAATAGACCACACATCACCCAATTAACAACCAAGATTTTTATTGTTTCTCTTCTCTAGAGCCCCCCAAAAGATAGCATTAATCTCTGCTTGCCATAAAAACTTCCTCTGCAAATCTCGAAAAATTCTATCATTCTTAAGTGTGTTGGTTTTTCCTTCTTAGCCTTAAAAAATGTTTTGCTATTATTTTAGAAACGAGATCGATTGTGTCCCCAAGGGATGGCACAATGGTCGAAGACTTGGGTTTTGAGAGTATGCTTCAAGGTCCCAGGTTCGAGACTCAACTGTGACATTACTCTTTCGATGTCTTCGGTGCCTGGCTTAGGGAAGGGCGTGGTTACCTTGTTTCAAAAAAAAGAAACGAGACCGATTGAATTTAGGCTTCTCATTATTATGAACTCTTTGAACCAATGTTATTCACCCATGTTACTTCTATATTTTGATAAAGACACTTGAACATAAAATGCTAAATTTATCTTCCAGGTTTATGCTCCTTCAGTAATGAGCTTGCTGCAGTCTGACATGAAAACAGCCTTGAAATCTGCATTCGGAACTTTAGATGGTCCGTTATCTGTAACTGATTGGTGCAAAGGTCATGGACAATTAGGTGATTCAGGAAGCACAGGTGATGGATTATCTGCTGAATCTACTGTAAATGAATCTAAAGATTCTTCTAGTACTGTTATGTTAAATATTGGAGAGCCCATAAGCCCCTCACATTCTTCTGCTAGTGGATCATCTAGTCTCAAAGGTACAGATGTTATATTTTATACAAAATGAAATGTTTAGTTCAGTGGATTATGCAGTTTTCTGACACTGTAGGCAGTACAACGATGGATGGGTCCAAAATGGATGAAACTTCCCAAAGGAGATCAAACCAAGAAATCTGCAGTTCAGGATCAGACCAGCAACTGTCTTCCCGGCTGAGACCAACTGTTATTGTTCTCCCATCACCTGCGATACTTGTTGGGTATGCATCTGATTTTTTAATCGCTGTGTTAGTTGAGAGATTAAATTCATATCTAGAATAACCTGTTTTGACATTTGTGTACTTTCGTAGTCTATTATAGCACAAATAGAATGTAGTTGTACGTTCAAGTTAATGTTGTAAATCAATAAAAAGTTTGTTTCCCATAAAAAAAATAGTACTCTGTGGTCAGTACTCAGTAGTTTGTGAATGACATTTTTGCGTTTTTTCTTTTTATCCTCAAGAACTACAGTTTCTTTTGGTTTTGCATTTAAATTTGTTAAATTTCTGTTTCCATAAATTTCTTAGGCCACTATCATACAAAGACCTGGAATTTTGTGTTGGGGGAAAAATTTATGACCATGTTTCTGGAAGAAAAATATTAAAAAACAAAACCGCCAATGGACTAAAGCAATAAACTTATAAAATATGTATTAATGGTTGGTTGAAATCGCTGAAGGTCAGATATACCAAAATCCATGATGATGTCGATTCTTAGATGGTTAAAACCATTAAAAACCGTTTAATTGTTGTCTGGTTCTTATTTGAGGTAAAAAAGTGATTTTGTAGAGTTTAGGACCGACATCTGCTCAGTTATGCACCTGTGGCAAGTAGCTATCTCTTTTTTCATGTAAATTAATTACTGTTATAATATCATCTAAAAAACAATGACGTGTTCATAGGTACCAAGATGATTGGCTTAAGACATCTGCTAACTCTGTGAAACTTTGGGAAAAGGCCCCTCTTGAGCCTTATGCTGTACAAAAACTGGTAAGTTGGTTGAAATCTGAACAGGCAACATCTGCAAGGCACTATTTGTCTTCTTGCCCATTGTTGGTTGATATAATTAAATTTACTCCAATCCATGAGTTTAGGCTTTTGAATTGATTGGTGGTTTAACATAATTCAACATGGTATCAGAGCAGGAGGTCTTGAGTTCGAACCCCTGTCGAGTCATTT
>JBBMKA010000009.1:3557085-3573097 GCA_037833695.1 Sechiopsis laciniata | reverse complement strand
ATTAGAAAATTTTAAAGAAAATTTATAGTCAATATTCATAAAAATATTTAATAAAAAATATAAGGTTTAGATAAATTGGTACGGAGGTTTAGATAAATAGACACGCAGGTTTAGGTAACCACTGTATATAATAAACGGTGGGGCAAACACGGGTTGGGTTATTATAACCAACCCGACCGTTTACATAAATAGAGGCCCAAACATACCTTAAAGTTAGTAACTTGTAGCTTTGTTGTTGTTTTTGTTAGATGTGAGAGAGTTTTTGTAGCAACTTAAAAAAATTACTTTCCAATGATAAAGATTGAAATAGAAGCATTGTCTCTTGTATTATTTTATTTTATTTTTCAATGGATAGTTGGCTTTCCTTGAGAAAAAGAAAAAAGAATCCTGATTAAACATAATCTTTCGATATGCTCATTAATTGCATTCCAATTGTCGATGGAACTGCAGTTCATTAACTAAAAAATTTGTTTCCTATAAAAAAGACTAAATTTTTGTTCGGCCTTGTTTGTCACCAGTGTATGAGACATGCAAGCTGGGAACTCATACCCCTCATAATTTAGGGAATCAAATGGATGTCGATTCTGGGAAGTGGTTGTCTTCAGGTTTTGTACTACTTGATTGTCCCCAATCAATGAAAATTGATAGCAGCAGTGCTTCAATTGTTGGTTCAATTAGTGACTATTTGCTCTCTCTATCAAATGGATGGGACTTGACAAGTTATCTTAGATCTCTTTCAAAAGCTTTGAAAGCTTTGAAACTCTCTCCATCCATGTCAGCTAATCCCAAAGAAGGAAGTAATGGTTCTTGCATGGTAAGACATTTGAATATCTTCTACTATTTGGCCCATTGTATTTTGCTCGACGCCCAATGTATATTATTTTATGCATGCTTAGCTCACCTACAACTTTTGCCCACTTTAGGTACTTTATGTAATATGCCCTTTTCCCGATCCACTGGACGTATTGCAAACTGTCGTTGAATCTTCTGTTGCTGTTGGTTCTGTCACGCTCCAATCAGATAGAGATAGGAAGACAATACTGTGTTGTCAGGTTGCAAAGTCATTAAACTGCTCAGCAGCTGTTGACGAGTCATCAACATCAAACGTTCTAGCTCTTCAAGGGTTTACTCTTCCTAAATTGGTATTGCAGATTGTAACGGTTGATGTAATTTTCAGAGTGAGTAGTCCATCAGTAAATGAACTTGTCATTCTTAAGGAGACTGCTTTTACTGTTTATAACAAGGCTCGTCGAATATCACGGGGAACGTCAAATGATGTGCCTTCATCATTAATATCTAGTAGATCTCATTCAGTTCTATCATCAATGTCATCTTCCATTCCAGGGATGTGGAAAGACTGCGTTGGCCCTAGAATAACTGGGCATTCCCTCCCACGAGAGGGTGAAATGGATGGTTCCCTGAGATCTGGAACGTGGGATAATTCCTGGCAAACAAGGCCTGGATCATTAAGTAATGACCCGAACAGAATTGGAGAATATTATCTTCAAGATGATTCTTGCTACATGTTTGAACCACTTTTTATTCTAGCAGAACCTGGTTCACTAGAGCATGGAATTTCACCAATAAATCCTGTTACACAAGGAGCAGAGTCTTCAAAATCATTATCTGATGACAACAGTGGAGCCTTTTTGCAGAGCTCAAGTTCAGCAGTAGGTATGGATATGGGAACTAACTCTCAACTAGATGGACCTGAGATGGATGGATTTGGAAGCCATCAAAAGAATCCTAGTCTACACTGTTGCTACGGATGGACAGAAGACTGGCGCTGGCTAGTATGCATCTGGACAGACTCACGAGGAGAATTGTTAGACAGTCATATATTTCCATTTGGTGGGATTAGCAGTAGGCAGGATACAAAGGGTCTGGAGTGCATTTTTGTCCAAGTTCTGCAGCAAGGCTGCATGATACTTCAGTCATGTTCTCCTGATACTGGTGTTTCCAAGCCTAGAGATTTGGTTATTGCAAGAATTGGATCGTTTTACGAACTTGAGTATCTAGGTATGAGTTCCTCATATCATTAATTTATTATTTTCAGCTTTCATTATTTATCAACTCAATTTTAGTAGATTCTGCTTTTAGTACCTCATAACCTCTTCGATTATCACTTATTAGTTTGAAGTTCTGGACTTTTATTTCACAATTACATCAATTGTCTCATTCAGTTGCGATCTCCTGGGAAAGATCCCCACTTCATAACTCACATATCTTTTCTTGATGATTTTATTAGCTATTTTCACATATCAATTCATTTAAAAAATTAAAAAATTTACTAAGGAAGATTTTCGAGGTCATTTTAAATTTCTGAGCTGTTTTGAAACTAATGTTGCACTTTTTTCCATCTTTTTATGACTAGAGTGGCAGAAGGCCATTTATTCACTTTGGGGATCTGAGGTGAAAAAATGGCCCTTGCAACTTCGTCGCTGCATGCCAGATGGGATATCCTCAAGTAGTAATGGGAGTTCCATGCAACAACAGGAGATGAGTTTGATTCACGACAGAAACCTTCCTTCCTCCCCAAATCCTTTATATAGCCCGCATTCAAAATCTACAGGGTTTATGAAAGCTGGTATTGGACAACCTGCTATAAGAAAGCAACTAATGGGTGGTCATGCAGTGGTTGACAACTCAAGAGGATTGATTCAGTGGGTGCATAGTATCAGTTTTGTCGCAATTTCGATGGAGCATTCTCTGCAGCTGTTACTTCAAGCTGATTCACCACCTCCTGGTAAGATAAGTTGCCAGTATCTAGCACAGGCCTTGTTTTCTTCAATTGATGGTTTTACAGCTCACCTTTTTTTGTTTAAAAGTTGTAGATTGTTTCCTTTTCCCCCCTTTTTGGTTATGGCTCCAAAAATTTCATGCTTTATGCTGTTTCATTCAGATATTAGTAAATATTTCAAGGGCTATAACATAAATCTGGTAGAGGATAAATTTGCACCTTGTTGAAATGTTATCTGGGGACATATTTCCTTTGGAAAATCTCAAGGATGTCTCTTGATAAATAGAGTTAAGAAGTAGAGCTAATGTTTCTTAGGTGAGTTTGCTCATACTAGTCTACTAGTTTACTAATTCTGTAATGAAATTATGTTTCTCTTGATAAAAATAAATAAATAGAAACTTATACTTATGTTCTTTCATTTTCTGGGTTAGAAGACCTCCACCTCATTCTGGAAATTTCATGAGTAATATATATGCCTTTATGATGGTTTATATCCGTTATGGGATTGCTCAGCTGTAAATTAAAAAAGTACATCGCAATAGCTTTCGTTTAGCCCGACTATCAGGACATATACTGGGTTTCTTGATCTGCTTGGAGAAATATTTATACAAGGCATTTTAGGTGTTGCAGCTGTAATTTTTGTCAGCACTTAACAAAGTTTTTTACAGGTGGAAATCAAGGCAATGTACATCATACGGGTCCATCCACTTATCTTGAAGGCTTTACCCCTGTTAAATCTCTTGGTTCTGCATCTTCTTCTTACATACTAATCCCATCACCTAGCCTGCATTTCCTACCTTCAAACCCTCTTCAGCTTCCCACGTGCCTCACTGCCGAATCCCCACCCTTAGCGCATCTCCTCCACAGTAAGGGCTCTGCAATTCCTCTTTCTACTGGATTTGCCATTTCCAGAGCTGTACCTTCAATGAGAAAGGATTCTTGGAGCAACACGAAAGAGGAATGGCCATCAGCTGTTTCGGTTAGTCTCATCGATTATTATGGAAATAATATCACACAAGAAAAGAATGTCCGGGGAATTATCAAGCAAGTGGGAAGAAGTTCAAGTGTGGAAACTAGAGACTTTGAAATAGAGACACATTTGATCCTGGAGTCTGTCATAGCAGAGCTTCATGCCTTATCGTGGATGACTGTGAGCCCAGCATACTTGGACCGACGAACTGCCCTGCCTTTTCACTGTGATATGGTGTTGAGACTCAGGAGAATTCTTCATTTTGCTGACAGGGAGCTATCTAGGCGCGCGCAAAAATCCAAACATTAGGACAATATCAACTGAGGTAATACTCAGGTTGTTTCTTGCTAATTATTCTGTCAAGACCTCCTTACCATGTAAAGTTTGTATTATAATTCTTGCACATGCTAGATAGCTGGGCAATTCTTAATTGGTAGGAATTAGGAAGAGAATTAAATCTTAGTTCAGGTTTAGGTGAAAAATTAGGATAAATGTATATGAAACAAAAGGGAATTCCAACTTGAAAATCAGTTTGATTGAGATGCCTTGATTTTCTCAGAATATAATTAAATGATAGAACCACTTTATCTAATAGCCTCTTTTGTTGCTCCCAACCCGCAGCTTTCCATTACTATAATACTCAGTTTATCATTATCTAGAGTGTCTGATGAGCAAAGAATAATAATTTGCAGATTGAGATACAGGTAAGGACTTATTGAAAAAACAAAAAAAAGTATAAAGGATGAAATTGAAATTTTTAGAAGGTTAGAGATAAAGTTGAAAGATTTAAAATTATATTAGAAACAAAGTAAACATGGGTAATTATGGAAGTGTGGGATGTTCTTATCTGGCTTGGTAGCAAATGTAGAAACAGTGCCCCATGTGATTTGAAACTTGGTTGTGATGATTCTTTATTGTTGTGTTCTACTGTCCCTTATGTATTGCTTTTATATGTCAAACAAGCCTTTTCTTTTTCAAATATTGAAGCATATGATAAAATGTGTTCTACCAATGTGACCTAAAGAATGTCCCAAGTTTGTGTAATTCACAATGAATGATATATGTATTGATATGAAGTGATAGTTTATATGCTCCTATGATTTTTGGTTCCTAGATTTAAAATGTTCTTGTGGTTTAATGCATTTATTTCATTGCCTACATTTTGTTTTTCATTAAATTTAGCTTTTTAGCATATGGGCACATGCAAAGTAGGTTAGACACTATTGCAGTGCAGCTAACATTCTTTAATATTTAAATCATACTTTAGCTTTGGTAGTTATGGATTAGCATATAAATATTATGAGGTGGTAAGGTTATTATTAGCATATATCTAAAAGTGAAGGGCTCCTTTGATTATTTTAAATATATTGAGGTGCTATGTGTAAATAGGACAAAAGATTGATGGATGGATGAATGCAATGCTTTTGTTTGATGGTTGGTTTTCAAGGATTTTTAATATTATTTGTTGTTTTTTTTTAATACAAGTTGGGAGAAGGGAGATTACAAATATCGATTTCAGGAATCAAATCTGTGATCGTGGAGTGGAAATGAGTTTATTCTTTTGGAGCCACCTTTTGTATTCTTAGTTTTATTTGGCCTTTTTCTCTTACTTTCTTTTGGTATATGCCCTTTCCTTCTTTCATGTTTTAAAATTCAGTTTTTAAAAAATAAAAATAATAAAAAAATTAATGTATTAATGGGGCCTTTCTCTCTCTCTCTTTCAATGCATTGTTTTTCTCTCAAAATAAACATAATCCAATTGTCATTAATTAAGAAGTAAGATTTTTATCTTATTTTATTTTTTAAAGTATAATAAGAGATTGAACTTGTGAATAGGTGAAGCATGCTTTGGAAAAGGTAAGAGATTCAAATCACTTATTTTACATGTCAAAACAACAATTATCATAATATTAAGTTTCTCAAATTTAAATTTGAAAAATACTCGAATTTCTCTGCTAAAGTATACTATTGTTTTTTTTTAAAAATAGAAAGTATACTATTGTTGGTTGATGTCAATCATTTAAATTTTTTCTAATATTGATGATTTAACTATTTTATTTAGACATAGATTACAAAATTAAGCATGGATGGATAAAGTATTTTGTGATACTAATTTTGTGCAACATTTTGAAGAATTTATGATTCTGGGTCATAGCCCCATGTGCACAAGTAAAATCAGCATGTGATGCCTCCATTCTCCATGTTGTCATTTCTCACTCCTAACTTTCCAAAATTAATAAATGAGAGAGAGACACTTTTGTTAGGGCATGAAAATGCCAAATGGCAGCATCTCATTGGTTTTTATATGCATTAGTTGATGATGACTTCTCCTAAATCACTCAAAAAATATCCAAGGGAAGTGGTCTTCACTCCAAGGTGGCATTTTGAAGTCTATCATTAAGATGATCTCTTATTGGCCTGAAATTCATGATTTTATATTTTTTGGTTGGTTGGTTTATATTTATTAAAAAATTGACATGATCATAATTTGGCGTGTTAATTGGAACTCCATCCAAGTCTACGTTTTTCTTTAGACCTCTATTATTAATCTTTTTTAGGAATATTACTACTTTTATTATTATTATTTAAATTTAAAAGTCCTTGTTTGTTTGAACTATTTTCTTATATGCCTTTTATGTTGATCTTTGATTATTTTCTCAATAAGATCATTATATATAAAAAAGTATATTTCACTAAATGATGATTTGTTTATTTATGATGATTAAAAATAAGTATATTGGTATGGTTCTAACTTGGAAATGAAAATCATTTTTTTAATGTAAAAATGATAATAAAGCAATGATAAAGTATTATTCAAATAGTTGTTTCATTATAGATCACCTAGCTTTAATCACTCTATTTTACATACTACATCATGTTATTATAAAATAAATCATCATAGATTGATTTAGTAGTTAAATAAGAATATTAAAAATAATATAAATTATGGAATTTGTGCCCAATAGTCCATTTTGAGAAAATAATTGCAGATCTAGGAAAAAAAAAGTAATTAACAAATCCGTTTTTGTTATTAATTTTAATGATTTTCGTACTTTTTTAAATACCATATTGCCCTTCCCTTACATTTAATACCATTTTAATCATTAATTTTCTGATTTTCGTTGACCGTACATTCCTTAAAAAAAAAAAAAAAAAAAAAATCTCAAAACGGTTTTCGCTTTCCCTTTGTCTTCAACATTTGTGATTTTCTCTCTCCCTTCGTCTTCAACCTCTTTCCTTTCGTACGACAGAAGTCCTTATTCTGCCATTTTTTCTGGTGAACGTAAATTGCCCATTTTTGCCGCCGTCTTTCTGATAACTAACTGGCCGTTCTTTCTGGCCAAGTAATACTGAATGTCCTGGCCAAGGAAGACAAACTTCTTGCGATTGAAACCCATGAGTTCTTCAACCCCATTTTCAGAATTCCATTTCGGCGTTGACAAGATTTTTCATCTAGATTTTTGATTGAAAACTTCCATTATTTTGGCAAGATTCAGTTATGTCCATACTGTATTGTTATGTACTGATTTCGGGAAAAAAAAATCAGAATCCATGGATGATTTCTTGCAGATTTATGCAGTGAACCAACATCGCCGTGATTGATGGCGACACTCTTATGAAACCCTAATTCGCACGAATGAAGAAGATGAAAATAATACTGTATTATAATACTCATACCATACATAATAATACTGTATTACAATGTACATTACATAAATACGATATATTTATTATAATACTTAAATTGTATTATTCGTGAGTTATTATACAACATCATATGTGTGTATCAATTTATATTGGAATCCTAATTTCTCATGGATGTAGACGATGGAATTAATATGTATTGTTAATAACAATATTAATAATCTTATAAAAAATGGTCTTAATAGTTTATTAGAGAACAATACTTTATGTTCGTAATGTTAAATTCTTATGAAATCTATTTATCGAATAGGTTATTTATTTCGCTTTTTTGTTACCAAACAAGAACAGTTTTTTTTAAATTTTTTTTTTTTCTTTTCATTTCTTGATATATTGTAGTATGAGATTCATAAGCCGATATTTTGATTGGCTCAATTAGTTTACTTGATTGTCCTATTATTCTAATAAATATTGTATTACACTTTCATTGGTACAAGGATTTTGCATTTAATAATACCGTATAATTTCAGTCAAATTGATTTACCTTTATAAACCGTATAAGTATAAGTATCAAAGTTTATAAACCGTATAAGTATCAAAGTTTTCTACACTATTGTATTACAACATCACGTCAAGAAATATTTGAGAAATCAATTGTTAACATTAAAGAGTATATCAACAACAAAAGAACTTAACCATCCATTCATTAAAAAAAAAGCACAATCATTGTTTGACAACATCAAAATAGACAGAACATTTCATAAATATGGTGTATTTCTTATAATCCCCAAATTGTATTATTTTAAATAAAGAAGACATCGCCCAAATACAGTATGCAGACACGTCCTTCGTTTGCCAACGGCTAGAAGTGCTTGGACGACAGTTGAAATACGTGAGACAAAGGTTGCACATTACTCTCTCGAGCTTCTTCATTATCTGCATTCTCCTTCTGTTTTAGTAATACAGAATTAGTGCAACATATAATAATACTGTATTGTATATATCATATTGCATTAATACCCTATTTTACTTTCATCAATACCAATAACGAATGTTACACACCTCAGCTTGCAAATTTATCTCTTCATTTTGCTTATTCCCACCTTAATTTAATAATACTGAAACATCATATAATAATACCGTATAATCAATCAATCAGAGCAGATTATTAACACGCATTAATACGGTAAACACTGTGTGCTCAATATGTGTTATTGTTTTGTTTGATAACATTCCTTAATTCAAAATCAAAACAACTACACGATAATACCGTACATATACATACCAGATTCAACAACACCTACTAAATATCAAACAACAATATCATTATATACAATACACGTGTTTAAAAAAAACAAAAATCAGTACACAAACAATCCAGAGCACCGAAAACTTCAAAATCCCCAAATCGACACACAATTGAAAACCCCAGTATCCCCAAATCGGAAACGACGTTCGGTAACCCCGAAATCCCCAACTCGTATTGTTTGTTGAAGACGAACCGCCTGAACAATTTTTTTTTTTTTTTACTAATTAACCTAAACGGAATCCCCTAGTGTTCCGTTGAAACCTTAAAGAATAGTACTTATAGTATGTGGATGACGGGACGATGAACGATTTGCTTGCCGGAATCAGGTTTTTGTACGGTATTGTCTGCAACGAAACAACCGCAAAATTTTTCTGGCCGAGAGCTTTAGAGACCATCAATAGTGTTTGATTCGTGTGGAAGAAGAAACGATTGTGATATGGGAGGTTGACTGATTTGGTGTGAAATGATTAGTGAAAATCAGGATAGTGGATTTGGTGATTTTTTAAAAACTTTCTTTATTCATTTAATAATACCAAAAAACTGAATGCATTTAATGAGGAGGGTATGGTAGTAACTGAAAGTGAAATGAAAATACAATATTTTAATTGGTTGAACATTCTTCTTGGTTGTGGTCTTCTCAAGTTGAATCCAAGGTTTCCTTTTGAAAGTTCAAAGGGAGGCTCTACCTGTAAATCCAAGCTCATTCACTGATTTTGATTTGGTCTCTCAAACTGTTTTTCATATTTTTGAAATTATAAAATTTCATCAACTAAAATATATATAAGCCTCAAAAAAATTTATTATTCCTTTATAGTTTAGGTTAAATTCTAATTATAGTACTTATAATTTTAGTCTTATGATTTGATAAAATTTAATAATTAGATCATAGGTAAGAGAGGCTGTCTTTGTATTTTGTTGACGTTGTAAGTTAAATAGTTTATCTTATAAAACTTGAGTTACTTAAATTGTTAATTCTATTTCATTTTTATTCACTTAGTTGTTTAACTCACGTTTTCATGTTTATCAAAAAAAAAAAAACAAAAAAAACAAAAAAACAAAACAAAAATCACGTTTTCATGACATATAAATAACTAATTTTTACATTGATTGTAAATAATAATAAAAGAAAATTAAAATTAATCAAATCGATTAAATTCTAACTTTTGAAAGTCTCAAGTTCTTTCGATTGTGGAGATAAAAAACATGGTTGGATGTTAACACTCCATATTTGATCTTAAAAAAACAAAGCACAAAATTAAAGAAGATAAATAAGTTTAATTTATTATTATTTATGCTAGCTCATCCTCCTTAAAGTCATAATGTTTTTTTTGAATGGCAGGGAACCATTTTTAAAATCAAACACTTAAATTAAACATTTTGTTAAGACTAAAATAATATTTTATCCAAAATATTATTAATGAAATATAATCTTGATTTGATTATTTCACCTTGGGAGTTGAGAATTTGAATCTTGTTAGACTCAAAAGATGTATAATAATATTGCTAGTTTCTAGCTTTGGTGAAATATGTCCAAGCTTTTGTTTTTTGTTTTTTTTTTTAATTCAACGACAATCAAGAGTGGAAGATCGAATTTCGACCGTAATCCTTTTGTTCTACTTCTATTGACAAATATGGTCAAGTTGAATAGAGGGGAATGAAGCAAATTGCATAGCTTTCAATTTAACAAGAGTATTGAAAGATCATAACATTGAATATTGAAAATATACAAACCCAAATCACACCCAAACAATTGATAACCAACCAACCCATGTTTACAATCCATTTCTTCATAGAGCTAGTTTTCTAGAGAAAAAATGAACAAGATGGGTTTCAAACACACACACATGTACACATAATATGTATCCATTAACACTTACAATTACTAGTGACTGAAATTAAATATAAAAAAGGAAAAAAAATGATGAAATTTAGAGAAAAAAGCCAAGAGCAAGAGGAGCAAGAGAAGCCATCAAAGTTGGGAGGGAAAATGAAGCATCAGAACCAGGGCCTGGTGCAGGACCATCATGAGCTACAACAATGGAGCTTGACAAAGCCATAACTCCAATCACCATTGTCATCACCAAAGCTTGAAACTTCATTGCTTCCATTCTAAATAAGGCTTTGATTTTTATTCTCAAATTTCAAAGCTTTCAAATGGGTCTCTTTTGGTTTTTTCAAACTAAGGATTGTTTGAGACAAATAGATGGGTGTTGGTATTTATAGCCAAAAAAAGTGTTAATGTTATTTTATATTGATTATTTTGTTTTTGGGTTTTATTTGGTGGTGTGTATTGCTAAACAGCTGTCATCGAGGCCACCCCAGTATATAAATAACTATATATGAAGATTTTCATGTATAATAAAATAAATCATTTTTTATTTTTCTTAATGAATACATCTTTTTTGTACTAAAAAAAATGAATAACATCTTTTTAGAAAAAAATTGTTGGGGCAGAATTAATAAAAACATCAAAAGTGCATATGCTTGATTGACTTCAATAATTTTAATAGATAATCTTTAAATACTTCAAACATTTTTCAATAATACCACAAAAAGTCTTTAATCTGCATAATTTTTAATTGCTAGTTTTCAATCAATGCAAGTCTTCAATTAATTGACAATAATGAAACATTATAATATAAAAAAATACCCAAAATTCTATTATGAATAAAATATTTCTAAAAAAATATTATAATTAAAATAGATAACAAAAAGTTGCTATAAATTTTCTAAATATATATTTTGATATAGAATATAAAAGGATTTAAAACACAAATCAAACCATGTGTTTTTTAGTAATGAAGTTTACTTTTTTCGTGTAATGTTTTATTACTTTGGGAAAAGTATTTTTTTAGTCTTTATCTTTTGATTGCAGTTTCACTTTAGTCTCTAGAGGCCGATATACTTAATGAAGAAAAAGCGATGGATCTTTTTGGTGATCGACGCAAAGGAGTTAAATCCGTAGCGCAAATTAAAGAGGAAAGTAACTTGTCGTTGAGCCAGCAAATGACTGAATGCGTAAAATGTTGTAGAACATCCATAACACAAACAATGTTGACGCTGCAGTGCAGAGTATTAATTCATTACCATTCGCGCTAGCAAACAACCAGCAACATTTTTTTGCAATAGAGTCATGTGCGATGTGCAGAGATGCACACCTCTATGAAAATTGCCCCCATAATACTGCATCGGCATTTTACATTCAAGTGAACCGCCAAAACAACCCTTATGAGAATATGTACAACCAAGGGTGGAAAAATCACCCCAACTTCTCATGGAGTAATCAGGGGAATACTGGAGGTTCAGGAAACTCAAAGTTTCCACAAAGGCAAAACGGGAATCCACCAGGATTCAATGCACCAATGGGTCAATAAAATCAAGGCATAAACTCATACCACAGTCGTACCAGAGAAACACCATGCCGTATCAAAATGCTCAGCGAATTCCTGGCACGTCCATGGAAAGTCTGCTTAAGGAGTTCATGATGAAGGCCGATGTGGCGATATAGAGCCAACAAATTGCGGTAAGAAATTTAGAAGTACAAATGAGACAGCTAGTGACTAAGCTAAGGCAAAGACCCGTAGGCAGATTACCATAAGATACAGATCCCGCGAGGCACGAGGAAAAAGAGCAGATCAAGGCGATTTCTATAATCGAGGAAGGCAATGTTGCTGAATTAGTGAATCCTGAAAAAGCTGAAGAAGTGGAAGAAACTTTTAAGGAAAGAAATACTGACAAAGAAGACGAGCCTGATTTGCTGCAGCGAACCACGATAGTGACCGAACAACCTGAATCTAGAGAAATTGAGGAGGTTGCTGCTGCGATTAAGAAGAATGAGAAGGAAGTCATCACAGACCTAAGTAACGCGGGCATGAAACCATCCAAAAGTGAGGTGGTCGAGTTTAAACCCCCACCTCCATTCCTGCAAAGACTTAAGAAAAAGAAAGAAGGATTAGGTTTTGAAAAGTTCATGGACATTCTGAATGGAATGCAGATTAACATCCCATTGTTGGATGTGCTGAGGCAGATGCCAAATTACACGAAATTTCTTAAAGAATTTTTGTTGGAAAAGAACAGAGTGGAAGACTTCAAAGTTGTATCTCTCAATGGAGAATGCAGTGCACTGATCACAAATAAACTTCCAGCAAAAGAGAATGATCTAGGCGCTTTCACCATTCCAATCTCTATAGGTAGTAAACACATTAACAAAGCATTGTGCAATCTAGGGGCAAGCATCAACTTGATGCCATTATCAGTCTACAAGAAATTTGGCATTGGTGAAGCCAGACTCACATCTATCACAATTCAATTGGCTGATTGCTCTATTATGCGAATAGAAGGAAAAATAGAAGATACTTTAGTCCAAGTGGACAAATTCATCTACCCCGCAGACTTTATAATTCTAGATTATGAAGCAGACAAGGAAGTCCCTATCATTTTGGGACGACCATTTTTTAAGATTGGGCGAACATTGGTCGACATTTATTCAGGCACAATTATGCTACAGATGAATGGTGAAAAGATTAAGTTCAGTATCTGCAACTCAATGAAATACTCAATCGATGTAGAAAGAGTGTTCAACAATCAACATTCTAGAAGAGGACTTCAATGAAGCTTACAATGAAAGTTCACTAGAGCGAAGAGAAAATGCGAATGACGATTACATGGAGTTCTACGAAGAAGGGTTGCAAGAAAATGAACTGGAAGTTCACTAGATTTTGAATGTTGTGAATGACTCGCTAGACTTAACCGACAAAGTGTCACCGCCAATAAAGCCATCAATTGAATAAGCACTAGTATTGGAACTTAAACCACTACCTGAACATCTCCAGTATGCTTAATTGGATGAAAAGGAAACTGATGGGTTGTGATTTTGATGCTAATATAATATTCAGTAATTAATTTAAAGTCAACTTAACCTAAGTGTACTTAGAATCGCTTACGCGCAAGTATACGCAGTTGAGAATTGCAGCAAGTAATAAGTATATTATTTTATCGATCCCACAGAGAATTTGAAGCGCAATGATATAGATTAAGGGTCAGAAATGTAAATAACATGAATGGTTTTAAGAGGGTTGATGTTGGTGAAATATCAATTGAATAAAATGCTCATGCTGAGACTAATGCCGACGCTAAACTGATGCTGATGCTGACACTAATGCTAATGCTAACTAAGTTGCTTAAGTTAATTAGAAATCTCGAGAGAACATGTATGTGTTGCGTGGTGATAAATAAATCATGCTACCCTACTGCATGAATGCTTCTGCAATCATGGATGTAGAACTCAGCTTCCACTGCAGTTCTACATGAATAGACTTAGGGTTTGCACGTGCTAGCGAAGTTAAACCTTAACTTCCATTGAATGGTACGAAGAGTCTTCACACAATACTAACGTAACCTGCTGGGTCTTCTGCCAGGTTCCTCTTCCTAGTAAGCTGGAGGTTAGCATGCGTGGGTAGCAAGCCGACGCATACTTAATTTAAGTACAACATTATAAATTCAATCACCCACAATTATGCTATTTCTAAATTCCAATTAAATACGTTTCTACAGTTTTTGTTAATGGCGACTATAGGAAGGATTGTAGTAAAGATTAATTCAAAGTTAGTTAAGTTGTCATGAGAAAATGAATACATACTAGACTAACTTCAAGTCCCCTTCCGGAATACTTGACTGCAACCTGCCTGTACAAGGCCCAGAGATTTACTTTTAAACACAAGTCTTTTGTATGCAGCTAGTGAGATGGATGATTCCTAACTCCCTTCTAAAAGTACTTAAGGCCAAACATTACCAAGTGATTACGGTGAGGTTAAACCCTTAACATCTTCTTTTCCAAGATCAATGCTAAGCACTCCCAAGTGGAAGGTCAATCGACTCGAGATAGTTAAACCAACCGCCGTTCTTACTCATTTTCCCCTTTTACTTGATCTTAGAATTAATAGCCATATTACTTACCTTCCATACTTACTTAAACTATAATCACGCATAAAAAGTTACAGGAGATCAATTCTGGAACAAAGAACTTGTAGATTAACGTTCAAGAAAGCAAACACTGACTAAACTACCTAAAACAGAGTATGATATGCAAATGAAATGATACTATAGTATCTATCTATGGAGCAATAGAGTCCATCGCCATCGTTGCCAATGGCGTTTTTATCTATAACATTGAATGGTAATTAATTCTTCAAGGTCTAAAGATGAACAAAGGCAGCCGGGATCTCCAATGAGACCCTGTGTAACGGCCCAGTTTTTCTTTCCGGTTCTCCAGGTACGTTCTGTTGCATTTTTTGTTGTTCAGTTGGGCCGTTAGGGCAGCTTGGACCTCTAGGGGCATTTTGGTAATTCTACCTTCAGGGGTAGTCTAGTAATTTGCCAGGGTTTGGGGTTGTTCTGTTATTTGCTGAGTTTGGGTTTTTACTTCGGTTTCAGGTTTTCAGGGTTGGTGTAGCTTTCTGAGAGGTTTGGAGTCTTGGTTTGTTTAAAAGAGAAATTAAGGGAAAATGCTTGTTAAAAACTCATTCGCCAGGACTCGAAGTCAGAATCTAGAAGGACACGTGTCGCGACCTGGTTTTCCCCTCTCTTCTTACCGAGACCCTAAAGTTGGAGCCGCACTTCTCTTTTCTTTTCCTCTCATTCGAACTTTTTTTCTCCTTTCTCTCCATTGCCGAGAATCCCCTTTCTCTTTCACCAAGCCGAAGCTCCTCTTCCCCGTCGCTGCTCCTTTTGCACGCCCGCATCGCAAACCCTTCTCTTTGCCAAGCTCCCTCTGCACACCCCTTCCACCGAGCCGCAGCGACCAGATCGCAAGTCGCGTGCCTCGCCTGTTTGCCTTCTGCACACACAGGTTCGCCAGCAGCCGATCGCGTGCACGCCCAGCCTCACAGACGCACGCTCGATTGCTCACCCCCAGATCCCGTGCACTCGCCTCCGTCCGTTCGTCCTAGCGCCGTGCCTCCCAGCCACACGTAGCAGCGCCCAGCAGTTCGCATCCCAGCCGCACGCAACAGCGCCCAGCTCACTCGCACTCTGCGTTCGCCCAGCTGCGCTCTAGCACCTCGCCTGATCGCGTGCACGCTCAGCCTCGCGGACGCACGCTCCCTGCTGCGATTGCTCGCCAGCGGACGCACCCATGCCTTCGCCTTCGCTCCCAACCCTTGCAGCAGCCTCGCCCTTGCTAGACGCTCGCTGCCGCATGCGTTGCAGCCTTCGCCAGAGCCTTGCTGAGCAGTTCCTCCTAGCCAGCCGTGCTGTGCTACCGAGCCTTGAGTCCTCCTTGGTTTTGGGTAGCTTTCCGAGCCTTTTTGCCTTTGGTTTCGTAGTTGTTTAGCTGCTGTTTATTAATGTCGTA